>JAOVYW010002555.1:33382-46435 GCA_025775045.1 Hiodon tergisus
GTGTGTGTGTGTGTGTGTGTGTGTGTGTGTAGGTGGTAGGTGTGAGCAAATGCACATTTTCAGGAGATATTGTTTTTAACGAGCCCCTGTGTGGGTGGTGCGCCGTCATTGCGGAACAGACTGACTGGAGTTTTGGCGCACACTGGGTCCCCTGAGGCTTTCTCCTTCTTCAGTGTCTTTCTGAATCAATGAGCGCAGAGCGCCATGTTTGGTACAGCGAGAACTATAAACACACGTTGGAAGTGAGCAACGGCACAATGAACGACACCTGTCGACCCCTTTTGTACCTCAACAACCTGGTGATCGCATTAGCTGTTTTGATTTAATTCCCCTGGGCATGCTTCTCCTTGACATCAAAGCCTTAACTCTGTCAATGCTCTGGTACTCTGGAAAAAATGGTGATTCACTGTCTGGTGTTTCACTGTGATTGCTACCTGAGGTCTAAAGTGTGATTCAAAATGGCTTCTATTTTCAGTCAGATTCTCTGCTTGGTTCAGCATCTGTATTAAGTGCAATACACATAGCATCTGAAACTAAACCGAGCTGAATTAGTATAGTGGGCCACAAGGTTGACTGGAATCAGATTGAGGAATCAGACTTAATGATGACCAAGTTGGATTTCCGCACAGTAAATTTGACATGATATTGACATGGCGTTCTCTTGTAGAATTCTAAATTGAGAGGACTATTGAAAAAGTGCCCACCTCAAATGTTTCAAAGTGAGCAGTTTCAGAAGTAATAACCAGGTGTCCCGGTGCTGTGGGGGACACTTCAGACGCAGCGAACCAAACGTTGACATCAAGGGCCAGCTTTTGTATGTTTTTGCACTGGTAGTGCGTTCAATCGGAGGATTCATCTCAACCTCAATAATCTTCATCCGGTGGAGGTCACTGAGCTAGAAATAGGTTACCCAGCTGCATGGATCGGTCCCCACGGACCAGGAGGAACACCAACGCCGTTGCTGAGGCCTTTCCAGATCCTTTTTACGCTTCTAACCTGTTTTTTTTTCTGAGAAGGAAACGTGGAACATGAATGTCTCCGCATCTAGGCCGTCGGAGTGCCTGCTAAATAGGTACCAGGAAAAAAGACCCTCTAGGCTATTGCTAACTACACCGGCCCTTCCCTTTGCTTGAACAACTTGGCTACCAGCTCCGCCTGGCATCTGTTCAAGCTAGATGGAGTCAAGGTTTTGGTGCGGGTTTTTGTCATTTTTTATCGTCCTCTGATGCCAGATACTCTCTCCATTAGGAATGGGCACCTATCCATAGCATTTTATTTTGGTTTTATTAAAACAAGTAATCATATACAGGATTCAGGAGAAATCAAAGTATTTGTCTTGAAAATTAAGAACTTTTCTGGTTGCTTACATTAGGTCAAATTTGTTTTGAAATGTCCGTATTACAAATTTAGCAATTTGAGTTTTTTGAGAAGTCACCCAGAGCAAGACGCTTTCAGCATTTAAATAGATCTGAGAGTATACATGCATCGATCACCATGGGATCGTGCAGCAACGCTGTAACTCTCCAGGGCAGGGGGTTATGTGACGGTGAACCCAACACGGACAGTCAGCGATGGCAAAAAAACAAAAAAAACCTCCTGCAAGCCTCCCAGGGGAGGGGCTCAGTCGGTAAAGGTGCTCGCCTGAGCAGACTAAGCCCAATGAGCCGGAGTTTCCCAGGTCGGATCCAGCTTGTGCCGTGCGCCGATTGTGACCTGGAGAGCACAGCGGTGGCATGCTATTGGCGGAGCATCGCCTGGGCTAGGGTGGGATAAAACGGCAGGGTTACTCTTGGGTAATGAGTGTCTCCCATGGGTTTGCCGGGTGTCTGCAGGCTGGCAGTGCCATCGAGAGGGACGCGCCTCTCCTCCAAATGGTGCTGAACCTCTCGTGTGACGCAGAAGACGAAAGATTAACATCAAAGACTACATTTACATTTATGTAAAAAAGTGTAAGACTTTTGCACAGTACTGTAATTCCTCACTCTCCAGTGTTTGTACGTTTCTTAGTTGTTTCTCCTCGCTGTATTATCATCAATATGTTATTTAAAAAGATGATACTAATATCAATGCAGACCTTTACATATCAGTGTCCCATAGGTAATGCCTCTTGAATATTGTATTGGAAAATATTATTCATTCTTTTATACCTATTGATTTCCACGTGCATGAAAGGTTTTAACCAGCGGCAGTTGTTTAGAAGCTATTTGTAGAATATATATCTCTCCTGATTGACGGAGTTCCACAATTTTTCCTGGAATTAGAAAAAGGATTTGCTTAACTGAATCCCTAACTCTATTGTTCTATAATGCAGTTCTAGAGGGATTGAACTGCCACACTGCTACCATCAACCCATCAGCTTTCCGTCTTGGTTGTGCAGTGTATGAATTGTTCGATTTGGTATGAAGCTAAAACCATCCGTTTGTGCATTGTTTGCTAGAAGTCAACTTAAAATGCAGGTCAGGTATTTCGAGTGTGTGCCTCGTTACAGTTGTGTCGGGGGAAAAAAGATAAATTGTTATAGGCGTTCTCTGGAACGGAAGATTCAGCAGAAATGTTGACATTGAGATTGGGAACGAGGTGAATTATAAACACGCTTCTCTGTGTCAATAAAATGCACAACGAAAGTTGTTTGTCTATTTATTAATTTTTTTGGGGGGAGACAATCCAGGGGTGCGACACAGTGTGGAAATCCTGATGAAGACCCCCACCTCAATTCAGAGGTGGAAGTAGTATGGTCATGAAGACGCTCAGCTTTGACCCAGTTTGCATGAACCGCTTCAGGTGTAAACCATCGTTAAAGAAAAAAATTTCCTCAAAAGGTTATAGCTTAAATACGAACGGTTCCAAGGTTGCAGTAACATAAAGGGTCATTTTCAATATGTTGTGTTAGGATGTTTAAAAAGAAACGTTCGCCATACCGCCTTCAACAGAGCTATCCAATCAAACTGCTTAAAAAAAAGGCATCCGATGTGTGTTACTCTCAAGCGGAGCACCTTTTAACCAGACTGACGGACGATCTCAAGTATGCTGCAGTGGGGTGAGGCCGCTCTCTTACTAACGTGCATGGAGTCCAGGAACACTTGTGTGGCCAGGGGTACTCAGAACCGCTTTCCCCGTCGTCCGGTGATCCAGGGCACTGTGCCCGTTGGCTGATTGAATGGCATGGCAGGTTTGTCGCAGTGTCCTACCCTAGGCTTCTGACGGAGAAATTAAGTCTACATGGTGTCCACCCTGCTCATATTCCTCAGAGCAGTTGGTAGGAGTGGGATTACCCACTAGTGAACGCGGGTGGCCACACTGTCCCCCGTAGATATCTATTATAGTCCAACACAGAAGGAAAAGTGAAACGTGCTTTAAAAAAACAGTGCTTTAGAGAGAGGTCATAGCTGACATCCATGATTATTGTATAATTTGTTTTGTGCAAGACTTTTTTTAAAGCACCTGTTCCTGCTTAGAATTGCCTTAAATGATATTGTTTAATGGGTTTTTTTTCTCTCGATGATATTGACGTTAATGAAGCGCCTCGTTAAGAAATACTGTCAATGTGCCAAGGTTGCCATGGCGTTTATGTAGCTAGCAAGATTGCGCGCGCTCTCTCTTCCTCTCTCTTCCTCTCTCTCTGTTACACACAAGCGTATACACAGGATTAGTCTTTAATTAACAGATCCTGCGAGATAAATCTCAATGGGAGCAGATGTGTGCTAGTCCTCCTCTTTAGCTGTGGCAAATACCCAATTACGCCACCGTGCAAGAAACAAAATTGAATATCTGAGTCATTGCCCCCGTCGTGGAAAAAGGTCACCCGGCTCATTGGTGGTCCCGTTCCCATAGCAACTGTGTTAAAAGCTTTAATTCATGCTGACTGTTGTTTTGCCTCAATCAATGACTGATGGAAACAAAGATTTATCTTGAACCAGTCGCTGACTTTCTTCGACCTCAGCTGTACAGACTTGACCTCGAAGGTCTTGATGTTTTACCCACCTTGGTTTGGACTGTCAGAAGACTTACTGTCATTCAGTGATTGGACAATGAAAACGCAATATACATTGTCCTAAATGGGTTGTGACTTGAACAAAATGCAGACCACCATTGCATTCTAAATGTTAAAAATGATCCTACTATCCCATTAGCAGCTACTCAACCATAAAGAAACCTTTAGATATTTATTTATATTAAAACTGCTCTTGCTTTTATGATTTCTTTCACCATTGCAAGAATGTGGTGCCCAAGTGAATATTTTCTGTTCTCTGTTTTATGTTAGTTGTGCATGTGGCCCTCAATAGAATGTTGCCTGGAAGTGACCAATCGCAGCATGGCAACTTCACATACATCATTGAACTTAACTGGCAACCCCTGAGAGAGTCTCACTTCCACTTTTCTTTGTAGTCCCGCTGAGGTAGATACGGCATCCTCAGTGTTGGAATGCGTGTCCGCTGCGTGTTGGAATGCATGTCAGATGCATGTTGGAATGCATGTCGGATGCGTGTCGTGGGGAATGAAAAGCCTTTAGATGAATTAATATGTGGTGTGGCAGTACCATAGGGGTGAGCTGGGGACTACGTCAGGTTGAACATTCGCAGCGTGTGGAGCAGACAAAGTGATACTCAGTCTGGGGTGAGCGTTGAGTGCTCCGTGGCATAAATAAGGCTTGCCCTCCACTTAGCCCACTCCCTCCAAACACACGCTGGCATCGTTCGCGAAATGCGGCAGAGTTTATGACATGCCAGGCTGGATGCTCAACCCAGACCAGTGGGTGCTTGATTGAGCGAGCGGGCGGGCGGGCGATTCACTTTTCTCTGCCGGAGCTGGATCACAGTGGCGTATCCGGGGGATACAAGGAGAAATTGTGTTCTCGGCTAGCGGGGTATAATTAATTAAATTATATAATAATAAAAACTGTAATTGTATAAAAATAAATACATCCTTCTGTTCGGCAGATCTGTACAAGAGCGAAACAGCCTACCCTGCACCACTGCCAGATCGGGTGGAAATTAACCAGGGATGGATGCCAGGTTTGTCCAATATAATGGGCCTATTTTTAAACCAAAGCACGGACCGGGAAACCATATCTGAAACTGCAATGTTGATTTGATGGACCTTTATGATATTATTTTGTATTAAGCCCAAGGTTATTGTATGGTTTGCTGGAGGCCTATGCGCCGGAGCCCTCATTAGTGACAGCTAAGATTTCATGTGTAATGTCTGAGATGACTGTGGAAAGTTTTCGATGTAGAGCCCTGTGTAGAATCAATTCTCAAGGTCTCAGTCTTTGGAGATACCAGCAGAGACGGACAGAAAATGTTGCACCCATGTGGTCACAACCTGCGTCTATTTCTGCTTTGCATAAAACATTGCAGAGTATTCTTTTACAGGAAATGCCGAGCCTAATAATCTTTTGTGACAAAATGTTTCCTTCAATATGGTGTATGAATAACAAATTCTAAACCTTCACCCAATAGTACAAAAGACGCATGCTGTCACGAAATGAAACTTAACTTAAAAACCTGCGCAATTGCACATGTTTAACAGACGGCGTTGTTGATGGTTAAAGCTATCATTGGCATTTTCTAAGGGGGAGGTGTTTTAGGCCTGCTCTTAGTAACACGGGTGTCAGAAACTGGCAGGTTTATGATGTCAGTGCAGTGATTCCCCCTGGAACTGCCGCAGAACACTGCAAAAATGAGGCCACCGCACTCCAGCTATTTTTGAAACAAGGGTACTATATTTAGCCATTGAGTGGGATTTTTAAGAAAGAACAAATTTGTTCAGGGGTTACAGTTGCTCATAGTAGGATCAGCAGAACGTAGGCTAACTTTAGCTGTGAGTAAGATAGAATAACTGAATTGAGTCAGTCTATCTGCAAGTCGCTCTGGAGGGTCTATAATATATAATATTTTGATGAGAAATACCCTCTCATCAACCTTATTCTAATTGAGATTTGTCGTTATGGGCTCATGCCGTGAAACTGCTTATACTGTTTGCTGATATTTCCTGACTAAATCAGCTCTATGGCAGTGAGTTCTTTTATGACTGTGTGCATGAAAAATGGCGGGTGCCTTCAGTTTTTATTTTTAAGGTTGTCCCCCCCCCCCCCCCCAAAATGGTTGATAGTGGTGGCGCTGAGCGGTTACTCTGGAGATTTATTCTTTAATTAAGTTTCACTTTATCACCACGCACTCAAGCTGAGTTGAAAACAGGGTTATTCGTTTCGCTGTGTTCCAGTCCAACACGTCAGCTCAGGAGGTGGCATGGCCTCTCAGGTCTGAAGTGTTACACAAGGGCATTTGCGTGATTAGGAAAAGGGGGCCCGTGTTACACCGACAGCTGACAATCGCTCGGCTGAATATCCAAGGACTGAGCAGCATTAATTAGCCCACTGAGCGGATAGAGGACAAAAGAATGGGTAGCTTTGGCCAGAAAGGCGCTTGGACTGACTGCGGCGCGCTCACGTTCTGATACTTTTGATGGGCTGGAAGGCATGCTTTAAACCAGTTTGGGGTTCTGGACTTAGGTTACCCAAGTCCCACTTCGAAAGTTAGGTCTACACGCTCGTCCCCTCCTTAGGTTCCCTTCGACCAGGCAGAGGGGTCAAATAAAGATTTGGAATGCTCAATTAATGCATTGACTGTGTGTAAGCACTGGAACTAGGTGGAGCAGGTACATTAGTCTGACAACAGACTTGTGCCACTGGTGCTTTAGCACACAACTCCCTTACTGGAATCAAATTTAGCAAAGGTTCTGCAGCAATGTTCGGTTTGAGCGAGAAGTATATTTTTTGTAAATGTCCTCTTATACTTGTGGATTCAGAGAAGACAGAACTGACATAATATAAAAATATAGGATGTGACGGCGCATGACTGGACTCGAAAACAAATGATCAAACGTTCGACGTGACATGTGGCTCGTGACCCAGCTTCTGTTGAAGCGGTGTCAGATAGAGAGACATCAATGGCCGGGCCGGACTGGGTGAGGAGAAAAATGTCCTACCAAAGGGACGGATTGATGGTAGGACCTTTCAGCAAGTGTGGCTCAGTGGCCAATTAAATACCCTGAAATATTTTCACCTAATGAGGCAGAATCTAATCAGAATTAGGCAGAATCTAATTTGCTGCCTCAAATACTGCTAAGCATTTAGTCCAGCAGGTGAGGTTGTTAACGAACATTCCCTCAGTTAACTTTACAACATCAGACCTGGCAGCAAAGCTATAAAATATAAGTAAATTGAACAATGATCATGACTCTGATCATACGAGCTTTTCAGGCTTGTTAACGTTTTTAGGTAATCGCAGCAACGATGGTCCCAGACTGTTCTTACCTCTGAGCCTGTAAGCTCTGTTACAAGTCTGTCTGGCATCACTGCATATTCATATGCAGATCGTCTAAGATGTCGAGACTAAACAAGGCCAGCGCAAACAACTGAACTCATCTTTTTCTTAATGTTTTAAAACGGCTAAGCTCATGTACCTGGAATAAAGCTGTTTCTGTCTCGACCCATTTGTCATTATGGGTCGAGACCTTGTCATGCGGTGGCCTAGTGAATACTTGAACACATGACCTGAGAGTAGAATCCATTGAAGATCGAAATGCTCAGGAGGACAGCCTCCAATCGGACTAATATGATCGATGTTTTAATGTAATTAAGGTGTTGTGAAAAAAGTGCTACTGTCACAAAGCAATTCAATCAAATTCATCACCACACTTGGATAAGCTTGCTTTGGCTTATCACCTTTATCCGGACTATCCTCTTAAGTAAGTGGCTTCATTGTTAATGATCAACGGGAGACTTAACGGCTCCAGAAAGTAATCAAGACTAGATGCAACATTAGATTAACATTACTGTAGCTCTAAGAAGGCATTATATAATTTGGTAGCCTAGTAGCTCCATCTCGAAACAAGTCAGTTGATGCATATGGGCTCCCTGCACGACTATCCGCCAATAAATTAGCTGCTTTTGACATGTCCGTTGCCTCATCAAACTGGACCCCAACTGCTGCAGTATATAAAACCTGCCTGGATTATAAATGCGGAATCTGCTGAGCATAGCTATATCTGTCATAACTTTGACGCTCGAGTTGAAAGACAACTTTTAACTAGAAGTTACTCCACATTCTACACACAATGTTATACATGAAAATATAATTTAACGTAATTTAATGTGAGATGAAGAAGAGATGAGAAGTTTTTTGAAGAAATAGTTAGCTAGTTAACAATATGAGCGAAGATTACAGGAACTACTTTGGCGTAGCCCTAACAATATTGTAGAGACCCTAGTCAAAAACATTCTGCTTGTTATTCGCGGAGATTCCCCTGTGAGTCACTCTCTGACAGTCACAAGAATGAATGGACTATCGGTTTGCCCGGGGATCCCTGTTTGCAGAACAGGTTGGGGATTGGGGATGGTCTTTGGCAGGTTCATGTTAAAAGGGTTTCAAATTGGCTTGCTCTCTTGAGTTGGGTGACTGAGTGTTCTCTACTACTGTGTACGATTAGAAGGCGTTATTGTGTCAAGGCATATTTAATGGCCCACAGGAACCTGCGTTAGTAACCACAATAAACGGGCATCCGTGATTGGCTCTCATTCACTGGTGTTCTTTTTATATTATATGCTGAGATACCTATAGTAGCCCAGTAGACAGTTTGAGAAATACATACATAATTTTAACGCATCTCTTGAGAATTAGAAAAATGATCTTAAACTGTTTAAATGTAAATCCACAATATTTTGGCACCATGTTTCCAATGCTTTCAATGTCTTGGAAAATAATTTCCAGTACATTAGAGATGTGTTGGCAACACCCTGCCAATGCGTTAGAGAGTAAATAGTAAGTGGTAGATGAGACCTATTTTTTAAACTGAACTAGCTGTTTAAAGATTTAAATTGTGACTATAAAGAACAAAACGCAGTGACTCATTAAGATTCTCACTTGAAAGTTTCATTTGTGGGGGGCCATGTCCATTATCAGCTTTCTCTAGGAAACCCAAATGCCAAAATACAGTTTTCTGTAGTTTGCCCCGCCTTCAGTCTAAGGTGATGCATATTTAAGTTTTTGTGTTTTCTGGCGATGCTAATGTTGTGGTTTAACTTCAAGGTTCTCTTTTGATACCGGAAGCTTAGTAGTGCTGCAACTGTCTTTCCAATTTCCCAAATCGTTTGCTGGTTAAAACGGATATTCACCTAATATCACATAAGAACACCATAAACCCTCAAAATGGTGTTAGAATTACCAAGTATAAAAACTTTTCCATTTAACTTTCATACCACGTCCAGCATGTATTCGTATTCGTTTGGTTCCCTTCGTTCTCCCACCCACCGCGTACAAGGGTTACATTCCCATGAGAGTAGGTTGCGAGCGTCGTCGGTAAGAAGGCAGATTACTCAGTCTGCAGTACCTCAACACTGAAATAAATTAACAAGATAAAAACATATCAAAGGTAAACGCATTAAATGTACTTAGGGTTTTAAAAACTTTTTGTCAAGTTCGCGATACACATTTCCATTAACGTTGTTCTTTAGCCAATTATGCTTAGCAAAAGTGTGGGTTCATAAGACGAAAACAAATGTACTGCGGCGGTTCGCGCTGCGTTGAAGTAAGCAGTCGTTTCATTTGCCAGCAGGTACATTTATATTCAGTGATTTCTCTGATATATCGAATGCTATTGTAATAAAAGTTGAATCACTGTCTTCATTAATCAAAATTTAGAACCACAGTAAATGTCCAGTTGCAGTTACGTTTTCAAAATAGATGGATGCATGAAATCTCAACAGCCGTTCCTCCATACAGCCACAGTAAAACAACAATCAATGAAGCTAATAAAAGAACATTGATTTAAAAACCTGTCAATCCAGAATTTATAAATAAATATTAACATATCCAAATAATACACTGCAAAATTAAAATTCAGTGAGCTGGACGGGAAAGAGGTCATTTAGTGCAGAAATCGGTTCCCCCATTGAAATCGGTTGACCCTGCCGATTTTGCGCACGTGCAATACATTCGTATTACTGTCCCAGCAGTTAGGCTTGGGCTCGTTTAAAACCTCAGGTTCACAGGCCTGGACTGCATATCGTGATTTCCAAAAAAGTAATAAATATAATTAACTGCTTCAGTGTTGCAGATATAATTTTCCTGTAGGAAAGAAGGGGGAAACCAAACCCCACAGCTGCACCATACCTGTGGAAAATGGTTCCCCCCTCCAGAACTGGGCATTTAAGGTCTGTCTATCCACGGTTTTCACATAGTTCACTCATCTACCCCAAACATGAACAAACAGCATGTAGAATTGTTGCTAATATCAAGGCGAACGTCCAAGGCTGTCAGAAATCTGTGCCCTCCTCCGCTCTTCAGAAAAAACAAAGCACTCTGTTTTCACCCCCCTCACATAGGCTGCTGCTCAGGCTGGAGGAAAATTACCACAGGGTGTTGTTGTTGTTGTTGTCCAGTGCGTTTCTAAACAACAAAGCTGGATATTCCTGTGGTCAAATCATCAAGGATAACATTTGCGTTGTAGGCTACAAGTACTTCATTTCGAATTCAAGCCGTCATACAACCAGAGCTCGTTTGGTCAAGAGAAAACATTTCTACGTTATGCAGTGATTCATGTTCACCAGCAGTACTCGAACACATGGAAAAGAGTCTGTCCCGGCTACTCCACCATTACTTACAGTTTAATCTCGGTAAAGGTGCATAGATTCCAGACCATTTACACATTCTACATGTTGGGGTATTACTGTTAAGGAAGACGTCCAAATATTTTTTTTTTAACCGATTATTTCTTTCTACTGGATTGAACTGCAACACTTCTTTAAACGTTTTTGTGTCTTAAAATTAATATAGGCAGAACGCTGACAACATTTTACTGATAATGTTTTTTTTTGTTTTGTTTTTTTTACAGTGTAGGCAAGCAATGCTATGTGTGAATTATTGGATATGCGGATGCTATATTAGGGCATATTAAATTTGCTAAAATTACACAGTAAAAACCTCTGAAAATGCATTTTATAGTGGATAGGGAAGGTTTTAGTAAAATAAAATTGTTAGTAAAAATGTCAGACATTCATTTTCCTGGGACCCCAGTACCTGTAATACTGCAATCCAAGCCATGTGTAGGAAGGTGCTTTGAAACATCATAACATAAAAAATGCACAGTAAAAATGTCTGAAATTGCACATTATAGTAGAAAAGCACTTGATAAAAAGGAGAGTGATGTTTTTATGAACAAACGCTACAATTTTCCCCAAGGGTCCCAAATACCAGCGATCCAATCCATAACTATAGTGTATAGAGGACAATTTCAAACCTCATGATTTTATGTGAAAAAGTATAGCAATAGCAATGTGTAAGAAATAAAAAATATATACTCCTGCATGTCTTGGTGTAATCTTTCTTGAAATCATGCTTCAGAACAAATGAGTCTGCTCCCGAAGTGAAATTTCTTCTCCAAGAATTTAGATCACCATCGGAAAAAAAAAAAAAATTCATAAAAATTATCTTCCAGGTACGATTCTTACCAAATTTATGTTGTTAATTTTTAAAATGAATGACGCCATGTTAAGCATAGTGAATGTTACTTTGGACACTTGGGTGCCGAAAAAATTATATCAGTTTCATCATGGGGTTCAAGTCATGTGACAAAACACATTCTTCTCATATTAACATAGAAGTTGGCCTAGTTTAGACCCGAGGGTCTGCTTAGACCGCCCAGCGAGAACACCGCGTTTCACAGCCAAAAATGCTCCCCTTGTAGGGCTGCAAGCACACTTCTGTGTCCCCGCGTAAATCTCCACGAGTGTAAACAACGTCTGTCGGTCTGCCAAGCTAATCCCTCCCAAAATAAAATGCTGGCTGCATGCAAAAAAAACAAACCAGCAAAAGGGTTTTCGGCCTGCCAGGTGTGACACTGAGAGGTAGATATCCAAAAGGACACTAAAATGTTGGTGGTGCCCAGTGTTTAAGCACCAGGTAACTGTTGGTCCCATATCAGGATAATATAACCACAGTTGAGGGGTATTTCCAACTGCTTTTATTTGTAAGAAATGTATCATAGATTGTCTCAGAAGGAGGGTTTTGGCATTATACATTTTAGGGTTTGGGGTGTTCAGTTGTATATTGTACTTTTCACATTAGCTCAGTTGGGATGTCATTTATTTTTGTTAGTGCGGTAATTTCCACGGTGTGTCCTTCAGTTTCAGTACTGTGCGAACAGACTATCTGGGTCATTTTCAGCCATGTCCTGGGTAAGGTATTTTGGGGAGGGTAAACCGGCGTGAACCGTGAGCCGTGTGGGACCCCATGGAGTCCAGCTACAAGGGCATTTGCCATCGCCTTTGCATCTGCATACTTGAGTGTGTGGCTCTGAGGCGGGGATTCACACAAACTGATCTGGGTTCTGCGACGAGCAGCAGCACCTGGAGCTGTAAGCTGTCTCATTCTGTGAATAAATCAGTCTGAAGCCTGGAGTCCTGGCAGCCCTCACAGTTCACAACTGCTTAGAGAGAGCCGTTCTCAGCCAAAACACGGGTGCAGGAATTAAGAAAATTCCCGCTATAAAAGCATCATGTGTCTTAGTACCGAGATTTAATTGATTGGTGTGGCAGCAACAAACCTCATTGTTATTATTTTTGTTCATGTTGCTTACACCCTTATCCAGGGTGATGTACATAAAAAAAAACCAATGAATGTCATTATTGTATATATGTTGTGCCACGTGGCACCATCCTCTGTAACTGTAGGTAAGACAGGACAGAGAGTTGAGGCACAAGCTGAGACAAATGCTAAATTTAGCAGAACAGCTTTTCAAAACTTGCATAGTACATGGAAGAAACAGGATCGTGAAGCCAATAAATGGATATCTGATATACATCAAGTTATTGATGGGGATTAATTACCTGATGCTTTCAATAGGAATAGTAAACTTCTGATGACAGGGATGTTAATCAGAATTAATAGCTTTTCATGTGCCATGAATATGATCTAAATCTCTGTTCTTTTCTGTCTTTAGGGTGCTTGTTTGTGAATGAACTGTGTATGCAGCACGACGTCTGTGTAAACGGCA
>JAOVYW010002556.1:4076-14953 GCA_025775045.1 Hiodon tergisus
ATGGTGGATTTGAAACATCGATGCATTCTTATTATATGCACTATGTTGCAAATGTCTCTAGTAACCATAGTAAATGTGACATTTATGTGGGTAAAAAAGGTGGGTGTGGCGTTCATCTTAATTAAAAGGTTGGGAGCCACTGGCCTAGACAACGCTCAAAGAACTCAATTATCGGCAAAGACAGCAATATCATCAATGGATTACACACTTATTAAAGAGACCGTCTCGCTTTGCCTTGGCCGCGCCGCTGTCGACAGGCTGATCAGACATTGCAGCCGCTTCCCCACTTACGTTGTAGCGGCCACCGGCTGCAGCCTCCCCCGTGGGACCAGAGCAGCCCTTGTACATCAAATCAGGTCATTACCGTTAGAATAACAAAGACAAGCTCAGCCTCTGATTCCAGAGAGAGAGAGAGAGAGATATGCTAACCTTCTCAAGGACGAGGCAGTAACAAATCTGGATAGCTGGGTCAGTGGCCTGGTCAGGACAAATATTTTACCACACAAACCGTGGTAGGGAGAGACACAAGCTCAATGGATGTATCGATGGCCAGGGCTGGATGAGTGGAGAAGAGTGGAGCCACTCCTAGTAGTCAGTTATTCTTCTTCTCACTACAATTAGCACATCTTTGCAGAAGGCACACATTCGTCTTCCGGGTCCTGATGTTCCACTGCAGCCCATGGCCAGATACAGAGGGGTGCAGAGTTGGGCTATGCCCCCCAAGATTTCTGCCGTGCCCCCCCAGCAGCAAACTACAGCAAACTAGACCACCCCTGTGTACCATCATGATACCCCCCAGAAATCTTCTCAGTACCCCCAGTCAAAGCAGGCTGCATCCGGCCCTGCTGCACTCTAAACCTATGATGAGCTAACCCATCAGATCTAAGTTTTCCCCTAAGGCCTGCTAGTGTAAATGAACCACGCTGTTTTCAATTAATTGCTGTGATACTGTTGTAACTCAATATCATAGGTCCAATGTGACATGATTAAAATGGGCCCTGGTAAACAAGTTTCTATCCACTTTGGAATCAGCTTGTCCTTGGGTTTTTGTGTGTGTGTGTGTGTGTGTGTGTGTGTGTTGTGTGTGTTGTGTGTGCGTGTATGTGCATTTTTAACCACAAAAACTGCTTCATGGAGTCTTCATTACATTGCACTTAACATAATCATGCATCAATTTAACTAACAGAATTCCCAACAGAATACAATTCTGCAAAATCCAGGATTTCAGATAAAGAATACAGGTTAGCCTCATCCTGACAGTTATTCTAATCCAAAGAAAAGATTACTTAAATGCAAAAGCATTTACCAAATCCAGAGCTTTACCATGAGAGCACTAATGGAGCTTATATGCCACAAACTCAATTATAGAACCAAGAAGCAATACTCCCTTTAACAATGTCTTCACAACATGCAAGTCACTTCGTATGGAATTTATATTTATTCTGCTATTTATTCTGCTTGCATTCACATTACCATTATCTCCAAGTCAACATTGAAAGTGAGCGATGGTCTCAGTGGTGTAAAGAAGAATGAGGAATAAAATTTAATAGATGGGGCAGACATGACTGTGTTCAGAGATGTGGAGTCTAGGGAGGAGGGGAGAGAAACACCCTATGGTGATTTTGTTCTATGGGGTGTCTGGGGAGCATAAGGTTCCTAAGTGCAGCTTGCACCCCCAGAGAGGAAGTGGACTGAAGTCCAGGCTGACAGCCCAGTGTTTTTCTATGTTTCCACTCCAGCAACGTATTCCAGTAGTGTCAGGTCATTGCAGTAAGTGTAGCTTTATTTTGCAGCCACTGTTTGACCCTGGATGGACAGGCTGTTATCCTGAAAATTGGGCAGGCTCCTGGTGAGAGAGATAGCTACTACAGCACCTCACTCCTGCACTGTACATTCGCACAGATGGGAGAGCGAGAGTTAGCTTTATGTGCTTTAATAAATGTTGCTCTTGGTCGGTGTGTATACTTGATATATATTTATATATGATATACATGAGCATAGTTTATTTACACCTTCCTTAGCAGCAAGTGTGTGTGTGTGTGTGTGTGTGTGTGTGTGCATGTATTTGTGTGAGTATACTTTTTTTTTTTTACGTCTTTCTTAGCAGCAAGTGTGCTCCTGCCTCAACCTTGTAGTTATGCCATCAAACAAGGCTTCTGGCCATATGGACAGATACATTTTCTAGGGACCTCAGAACAAGAAGAATTCATAGAAAAAAACAAAAACATTGGAACATTCAATAATACAAAAATGTATTTGCACATAAACATGAGAGGCAGAGACATCTTTTTAAAAATGTTCTTAATTTAAAAAATTTGTCAACACTAGACAAGCGCATATGCTAATGCAGTGTTAATGGTACCCATCTGAGATGGGTTGAGTCACAATCCCTCATTTGACTCATCCCATCCCAGTTTGATTGTTCTTATGATGAGACACTAGCAGAGAAAGGGTTAAACCTGTTCATCCAATGAGCATCTTCAATGGTCTCTGTGTAATAACTGGTCAAGGTAAAGCCTATGTGTCAATAGCATGATATGGTATATCATCCAGCACTCCAGCTTAAAGCAGTCACAAGCCTACTGTCTGTTGAGGCTCCCACAAAATGATCAACACATCTTCATGCAAATAGGCAAACACAGTGATGAGTCTAAATCTTTAGCTCGTTGAAGGTTTTTCTGTCTAACCCAAGAGGTATGCACTGGGATTGATGACAACTTCCTGATCCATCTCCAAGCTTAATTTCCAAACAAGCGAGAGTGTCTGTGTGAGACAACTCAAGAGGCAGACTGGAAGAGATTTACAGTCATTACTCCCCACTGCACCACTCTACCACCAATAAACTTTCTTTCTGACACTTTGCAAATAGAGTCAAATTGGGTCACTCAAACAAAACCATCTTGAGTTCAAGTTAAACTGTGTAGAGTTAGAGGAGAGCATTGAAGGTGTGTTATAACAAACCAGTCATACTGTAGGGCTAGTACTTGTAAAAGGGGTTGCAACATAACAAATGGGTCTGAGGACTGTGGATTTGCTATTGTGACTCAAAAAGGTAAAAGTTGCAGGAAAGTTATATTTGTTTTGCTGCTTTGCAGAGCACCAAAAACACCTGCAGAGTAGCTATTCGCTTGCTAAAGTTTCTTAAGAGGAGAGAAAACACACAAGACAAAAATATATCATAATCTACCCATCTTGTTACTTTTGGTATTTTTTATTGGAGCCTGTCACTGTCCTTACTGCCTGGTGAGGACAAGTGTTGCAAAATTGTATCATTCCTTAAATGGCCTGTATAGTTTACACTCTATACAAATCGTTCTAATAATTTCATTCTAATAATAATTCGTTTCTGTGTTCACATGCTCCCAACTTAAAAATAATACAAAAATCAAACTCACCAGAATTCATGATTATCTTATTCTTTAAAAGGCACTGATTAACTGTGAACTTTTTACAGCAAGGCAGTGACAGTAAAGCTTTTGCTGGTTAAATAAAGCATGTATTTTTTAAGTGTTTTCACAAGTTTTAATTTCAAGTTCAGAGTTCAGATCATTGTCAAAAATTACACTCATGCATCCTACAAAGCAAACAGCTAATTTACATTTTGTGATAGTTACCTGGTTAGCTAGCAACCCATATTGACCCAACACAATAAAATTGGAGAGGTTACTGGCTATATCCGAGCTAGCTAATTATATATAAGATGTACTTTTCCTTTATAGTGAGGCTGTGAATGCCAGGTCCCCATTGCAACTCAAACAGGGAAAAGGGAGGCTGTTGGGCTTCTCTAAGCTGCTTACAAAAGAATACAGAAGTTATTCTGCACAAAGTGAACACACTCAGTTTGTTGGTCTCAATTTGTTGGTCGAAACAAATCTGGCACTGAGGAGATTTATTGTCTAATGCCACTGACTTGCCATGTTGTGCTTCATGTCATTGTGTTGATACAGATTAACAGTAGATAGAACGTGGTTCTGTCTGGCCAATATGAGAATGAGAATGGCCAATAAAAGTCAGTATGAGACTCTGGAAACAATATCGTTATTCTTTTTAAAAAGCTTTATTCCGTAAAATATACTAAATGTGCAAATAAATATGTTTAAAATACACTCACTGGCCACTTTATTAGGTACACCTTGCTAGTACTGGGTTGGACCCCCTTTTGTAATTAGAACTGCCTTAATTCTTCATGGCATAGATTCAACAAGGTGCTGGAAACATTCCTCAGAGATTTTGGTCCATATTGACATGATAGCATCACGTAGTTGCTGCAGATTTGTCGGTTGCACATCCATGATGCGAATATCCCGTTCCACCACATCCCAAGGGTGCTCTATTGGATTGAGATCTGTGGAGGCCATTTGAGTATAGTGAACTCCTGTTCAAGAAACCAGTTTTAGATTAAGTGAGCTTTGTGACATGGCGCATTATCTTGCTGGAAGTAGCCAGTAGAAGATGGGTACACTGTGGTCATAAATGGATGGACATGGTCAGCAACAATACTCGTGGCATTTAAACGATTGGTACAAAGGGGCCCACAAAGTGTACCAAGAAAATATCCCCCACACCATTACACCACCACCACCAGCCTGAATCATTGATTAACTGCAGGATGGATCCATGCTTTCATGTTGTTTACGCGAAATTCTGACCCTACCATCTGAATGTTGCAGCAGAAATCAAGACTTTTCAGACCAGGCAACGTTCTTCCAATCTTCTATTGGCCGATTTTGGTGAGCCTGTGCAAATTGTAGCCTCAGTTTCCTGTTCTTAGCTGACAGGAATGGCACCCAGTGTGGTCTGCTTCAAGGTTCAATGTGTTGTGCGTTCAGAGAAGCTCTTCTGCATGCCTCGTTTGTAACGAGGGGTTATTTGAGTTACTGTTGCCTTGCTATCAGCTCGAACCAGTCTGGTCATTCTCCTCTGACCTCGTATCAACAAGGCATTTTCGCCCAGAGAACTGCCGCTCACTGGATATTTTCTCTTTTTCGAACCATTCTATGTAAACCCTAGAGATGGTTGTGCGTGAAAATCCCAGTAGATAAGCAGTTTCTGAATTATTCAAACTGGTCTGGCACCAACAACCATGCCACGTTCAAAGTCACCTAAATCACCTTTCTTCCCCATTCTGATGCTTGGTTTGAACTTCAACAGATCATCTTGACTAAATGCCTAAATGCATTGAGTTGCTGCCGCGTGGTTGGCTGATTAGATATTTGCGTTAATGAGCGGTTGAAGAGGTGTACCTAATAAAGTGGCCGGTGAGTGTATTTTCCAATTTAATCTATAATGTTTAATACATAAAGTTTTTTTTTACCACAAACATGCCTTGCTTTTTAAATAGTTTTTTTCACATGAAAAAAATCTGTAATATTTTATAGATAAATATAATTAGCATATTGAAATAAAGCCCTTTCGAACAGGAGAATTCGTACTCTCAGGTACTTTTGTCAGCAGGAAATTTGATAATTTTTTTTGTTGACAAGATGGGAGTTCCGCATTCCTGTCAGACTTTACCTTTAATTGAGATCTGAATGAGAGAAAATTGGCTAGCGCTTCCCACTCTCTCTGTCCCCCAGCACTGCCACCCAGCTCTGGCTCAGAGCACTGCCACCCCTCACTGGCTCAGAGTACTGCCACCCAGCTCTGGCTCAGAGCACTGACACCCCTCACTGGCTCAGAGTACCGCCACCCAGCTCTGGCTCAGAGCACTGCCACCCCTCACTGGCTCAGAGTACTGCCGCCCAGCTCTGGCTCAGAAAACTACCACCCCACTTTCGTCCAGCCCTGCCACCCCACTCTGGCACTGTAACAAAGTGATAATTCATACAGTTATGGAATTTAGTAGCTGTCAGTAAGAGGGAGCAGCAGCTCAAGGGGGACTGGGAGATTGGAGGGGGCATCAGTATCAGTCAGCCATGTCTTTTTCACATGAGAGTTCATGTCTCTGCTCCATGCTGGGCATACATCAGCAAATGTTCAGGTTGCTTGTAGTCTGGACCAAAGAGGTTATCAGGGACAGGAGAAAATACCGAACTGAGTAAAGGACTGAGCATCAAAACATTTACACAAATCACCCTGTGCTGAAAGAGTCCAATAATTAAATCTGAATCAAGAAAAATTATGCCATATTAATTTTTGTTTTATTTAAATTTAATATTTTAAATTCACTACATAATAAATCTGACAACCATACATCCGTGTATATATTTCAAACATATTCCAAAATATAAACTGCAGAATTCAAAACTAAGCACAGATTAAGTGGCAATAGCAATATTCTGGAAATCAGAAGACATAAAAACATAGTTTCCAGAACTCTATGGCCAGGTGAGACTGAAATACATGAATATGAATATGCCTGCCTCTGTCCGGAGGTTTGTGGGTAAACACACCACTAAAAGACAGAATAAACAAATGGAAGAACTTCAATGATTTCATAATGAAGCCTACACATTTATGATTATGCATGGAAAGGAACGATATAATTTTCTGGCAAATACCCCTTCTACGTGCTATATGTTCTGTGCATAAATCATCAGGCATGCTCTGGCAATGTTTCTGTTACCCTGTCTGTTCATTTTACTTTAATTTTATTTAATTACATTAGAGAGACAGAGTGTGCGTTTGTGTCTGTGAGTGTTTCTGTGTGTGTATCTGATACAGTAGTGACGTCTCCAATAAGTACACCATACAGTGACTTATGTCTGTGAAGGAGGCTGCCCTCTGTAAACTAATACAAAGGGCAGAGTGCTGGCTGTGGCAGAGAAGAGAAAAAGAGAGAAAGAGAGAGAGAGACATGCAGAGGGAGGGAGGGAAAGGGTAGGGTTGTTGTAGTATTGTATAGATTTACGGCTATGTTGTTTATTTATGTTGTTCATTGTTAAATTGCTTTGGCAAAACACTATTCCATTTTCCGATGACAATAAAGTATTTTTTTAATTTCACAGAGATGGAGGGAGCGATGGGGAGAGAGAACCGAGACCACCGAAAACTCCTCACAGTGAGCCATGCGGGAGCCACTAGCCAAACATATGCAGCATAAATTCACCTTAGCAAGATTTGCCAGGGCACAAGAGCCACAGGACGGGAAGCATCCTCTAACTCACAGTCTTAGCATGGAGCACCCTTTTCCATTGTATCTATGGTTTGAATCAGTTATTTTTTTGCTGGGCTGAGATACTGTGATCCAGCATTGCGCCGTCTGTACCTTCTGTTCTTGGCAAGGTACCAATCAATCTGGACACTTTGCTCAAGTTTGGCTGATCACCCACAACAAGTAGGACTTTGCTTTCCATTTGAAAACTCTTCACACATGGTCATCAGACCTGTATATCTCCCACCATGGAGAAAATGATTGATTTAGGGAACAAATGGTGCAAGGAACCTTGATAAGCCATAGATTTTATATGGGGCTGATGGTTATAAAAGTGACTGCTTAAGAAATCCACAGTATTCTTCAGTGCAATTTCCCTGTAAACTTCCACAGCTTTTAAAATCATGCAAGACTTATATAAAAAGCTATCTGACATTTGAGCATTCTACAAATGATGAATTACTGAATTACTAAATTCTCAATCTGTTCTTGAATCAATGTACCAAATATAAATGAATTATTAGTAATTAAATTAATCGATATCATACATGTTAATTCCTTAATTCCCTGTCTCGTACTTTTATAAATTAGTGCTTTGTAGTTCAGGCTTAGAGACGGTAAAAATGTCTGTGGGAAATACCCCTGGCATGCAGTCATATAGACTCTCACAGCTCTCATGGCTCAATTTTGATAGCGATGGATTAATCAAAAGTCAGCAAAAAACTGCAGAAGACTTTGTACAGTTTATTAAAACTTAAAACACAGTAGTAGTTGGGAAGCACCTAAGGGTGAATAAAAGCCCTGATTCATAAGAGTGGAGATCTAAAGAAGAAAGAAGAGCTGACATAGTACCCAAGAAATTATTTTTTCCCCCTCTATTTTCATGAATGATCTTCCAGGTTTTTAATTAATTCTATCCAGTTAATCAACTTTCTTTTTTCAGGAAAAAAAAAAGAGGCGGGCTGCAATTAGACACCAAAGTACTCCAAACTGGAAGAAGTGTTCACCACAGGAGGACAGAAAGAGGGATGGGCAGGGTGAATTAATCGAGGAAGAGGGGTATGAAGAGCGATTGAGTCAATTAATATTTCGCATTATCTGTGCCAGGTTTTTTATTGGCTTCCACACATTATTGTTTTGATAATTCAGAGTTTGAAAGCAGAACAGAGCGGGAATTCACTCTCTACATTGCCCTTTCATATGGCAATTTTAACTTCATTTTGAGTCACACTATCATCAGTGTTCTTATATTAAACAGACTCTATTATCTTTTATCCATGTCATTCATATAAGCCAAACTTTTTAGCCATTCATAGATATTAACATGCTGGATTATAAATTCACAGATAGAACTTGAACCAACAACCCTCTGCTCCCGATCTTAACCACCACACCACCTACTGCCCTACATATACTCTCTCTGAATTCCTGATATGAAAACATTAGCAATTAAAACCAACAGATTAGACATCTGGTGTGTTCACTAAGGGTGCAATTGTAATTTGCAAATAAGACGCAGGGGATTAATGCATTAAATCAAAGGGTTCGTCTGAGCCAACGCTGAAGGATCTTTGCATCCATTTTTATCTCCAGATTTTTATGAGCAACGGAAATTAACTGAAAAACCACATGGGCACAGATGTTATTTGGTGATTACAAGCTGAAGCAGAAGCAGAAGTGCGGCACAGCCAGACAAAGAGCCTGGTACATTGGATGCATTATCAAATGTATTTTTCATTGTGGTTTGGGCAGTCACAGCCACAAGATCACTGCTATTGTTATCAGCATCTTCGGCCTGTGAGAGTGCACCCCACTCCCAGCCTGTCAGTCACACAGTCTCCTCTTGTTCTGACCCAGGGAAGCACCTGACAGCCCACGGTCTCTCTGCACTGCACCGTGTCAAGAGGCGCCCTGCTCCTCCATGACCCACTCAGTGAATATAGCCCCCCCTCACAAAAACTGGAGTATGGGAGAGGAGGAGAGAGAGGAGGAAAGGGGAGGGGGGAGAAGGGTAGAACAAGAAAAAACGAGAGAGAGAGGGGGAGACAGGGAGAGAGAAAGAGAGAGAGAAAGGGGGGAAATGATAGAATAAGAAAAAAGGGGAGGGGTAGAGTAAGATAGTAAAGAGAAAGGGGGGGAAATCATCCATCCCGGGGGCCAGATACAGAAGAAGGCAGGGAGACACACACAATCACACACGCACAAACAAATAAACGCCAAGCCATAAAGGTTTCCATTACCCCGGATTCTCTCGGCCTGTCCACCATGGGCCCTTTGTCAACTCAGAAGGAATGGCATTCATGTTTCTCAACCTCACCCCCCTCCACACGCACATACATATGCAGGAGTCTTTATGCAAAATCTAGGACAGGAGAGGACAACAATGAAGTCACCGATGGAACAAAGAGCCCGGGACTGCACTCACTCTCCCCTGGAACAGAACAGAGGGTGTTCCTACTGCCACCTGTGAATGTGTGCCCTGAAGTGGCGCCTTTAAAGACAAAGTAAACTCTCTGGGTTTTGTCCACACTCTCCCCAGGAGCATTCTCTCCCCTATGTTGGATGTACCAGAAAAGGCATTGCATCAGCCAGATGAGCCCCCAGTGAAGCTCCTGGCTCCTGTAAAACCAACAGAGACCTTGGAGTCACAACAGCGCTCCAGACCCTCACACCGCTAACCTGTCAGCCAAGTGTGCTTTTTACACAGCAACCCAGGTGGATCACCTCTGTCGGCTCAGTGTTGTGAATAATTTATGCGGGACGCAAACAGGCCTTTAGGTTGCTCTGTGTAAGCAATAACAACAATGCCAATGATGTGGGCCAAGGCAGCTGAGGTCAGTTGGAGCACCCTGACCTTTTCTTTTCCTTTTGGCCATTGACAATGCACAGTAACCACCACAGGCCTGGCCAAAACACAGCAACAAAGTGTTAAAGTGAAAACCGCAGAGGCAGCCAGTACAGCCAGACAAAGCTACAAGCTGGGCGATGAAAGAAAACAAAAACCAGCACACGCACACACGCACACACACACACAAACAAAAAGAACAAGCTCTCTGACTGGTCCGAGGTTAACGCTGACCCGGCTGCAGGATAATAGCCTTTTGCTTTTGCCGAGTGCTATAACAATGAGTTCCACACATCCAGCCCTGGGTACTGCCTCCCTGTTTTTTAAATAGTTTTGTGATATTTGAACGGGGCAGTTAGGAGAGGTTGTCATGAACCAAAAAACTATAGTAAAAAAAAAGATATATTTAATATAATTTGGAATGTACATTCCTAACTTATAGGAATTATTCAAATTTTATCACCAATTCTACAGAACTAGTAGTGTCAGGTTAATACAATATTATGTAAACAATTTTCTCCCTTAGTTTTATATGCTGCTTATTAGATGTAGGAAATGCCAGAATAGTTTCTCATATTGAATAATGGGGTCTTCAACTTATTTCTATTTATCTATACAATGTACTGGTGACAACATAGTGAATCAATCTCATTTCCTAAAGAACAACATTTTGATCAAATGGTTCTATGCAAGAGGTATAAAACATTACTTGATCTCCTGATAAATATCATAGCAGTGCTCTCTCTTTACCTATTGCCACAGGTAACAAGCCAACCAGAAAATGTTCACCTTGAACGGTAGGGCTTCTGTTGAGTGCTAACAGAATGATTCTTGAATTAAAACTACTAACCTGAAGTGCAAATTTAATCCATAAATCCATGGATTAGCTCAAGAAAGTGTCTCCATTTTACCAAAGGAACTAATGCATGTGTCTGTGTT
>JAOVYW010002557.1:0-14952 GCA_025775045.1 Hiodon tergisus
AGTTTTCAGCTGTTGTCTTGGCTTTCCATGCCTTTTTGCACCTCCCTTTCTTCATGTGTTCAATACTTTTTCCCTTTGTCATTTCACATTATTACACATAACTTAATTTTCGGAGCTAATTTGTTTTGATTTCTTTGTGTGTATGCATTACTTGGGTTGTTACCAACACCTTTGAAAATATATTTACTGAGAAAAATGGTGACGTGTTCAATACTTATTTCACCCACTGTATGTATGTATATATATATATATATATATATATATATTTAAAATTCATTAATTATTTTTTTCCTGTGTTCTCGACTGGCTGGAAGAAGCTAGTGGCCGAGATATTAGGGTTATTTGTCTTTGGTCTAATGTGTGTTTACCCAGATTATTCTATGGTTTAATTTATTTTGGTTAGGGCCCCTTTCCTTTTCCCTAGCTGTAACCTGGCTGGGTCCACCATACAAGAGGTCAGGAGGGGAGGGGAGGACCCATACTTGTGTAGTATGCCATGATTACCGTAACTTGGTTTTATATTGTTAATTCATCTGAGGGATCATTTCGTGAAGTGTGTCCGGAATGCAACTGACTTTGTTGGTTTTGTCCTCCGGGTTGGGTAGTAGGAAGGCCTGGGGCATGCTTGCAGGGGGTCTGGAATATCAGGGAGGTGTCTACGCACTAACCCAATGAATAGAGGCTGTATTGTGGTTACATGTTTTAATTTTTTCAATGATTTCACTTTTTACAGGTTTTCTTACATTTACAATTTACAAATTGGCTGCGGTCTTTAGTCATTTGTGGGTCCATTGCCTGTACAGGGGCCACTTGGGCATTAATAACCAGTGGCATTAATTTGACTGGTCCTCCATGAACTTTTATGTCAAAAACTGAAAAATTGATGGTCTCTAAATCATTGGCAACTTCTGTTATATACCTTAATTTTTTTTTGTCCATTCGTCATTACTATTTAGTAAAAAGTTCTACTTTACTGAAACATAAATTAGTTTGAGGTTCAAAAACTATGAATTTTCAACATTACAATGGATGTCTTAAAAGATTACACACTATGTGACAGACGGAATCGTTAAATTTTGTTATAAACAATAAAACTTCAGAGTTGTACACAAACCTTTTTGTTTGTTGGATTTTAAAATATACATGATGATACAATTTTTTAGTTACCCAACTATTTGCATATAACAGAAATTATGTTGATTTACTAGGAAAATCTCACCATAGGAACCAATATAACAGTTGTAACATAGGTGATACCAGATTATTAAACTCAATCTGTATTATTAAATACAGGTCTGTCTAATAAAATAAAGCTGCAATTTGATTAAATGATTTCTTTTATGCGGTCTTATTTTGGGAAGGATTGGTCACATGGTGTAGTTCTCCACTCACCTAGGAATGGATTCTGATAAGGTCAGTGCTTGATATTTGAGCCCTACAAGCCTTTGACAGAGAGTCAGATAACCTGTCTGGTGCACATACAGACAAGTAAGCTGAGAAGGCCAGTTAATTATTCATCATTAACATTGCTGGTTTTGAGTGGTTTTTATTTAGTCCTTGAGAATAATTGTGAAGTTTATTTATTGAATAATAAATAAAAGGGATTTATTAAGGTCATTTCATCCAAGCTATTTGAGTATTTACGATACCTCCTAAAGGTTAGGATAACCTCTACTAATTTGTTTAGGAGTTGCCTGCAGGTGGATGCGTCCTGTCATTTAAAAAAATCCTGATAGGGTTACATGTGTTACCTCACCCCACGTACTAAAATGAAATACAAACTTGAAAAGATTTTTGGACGATTTTTCAACAGCAGAACTACTGCTGATTTGAGGTTTGAGGTTGAAGGCTGCATTTATTCTATGAGCTATTTCTTAATGACTCCTTTTTTTAAATAATTTTTTTATTTTATCATCAGTTTCCCCAGAAATTGAAGTATGTTATAGAGGTAACCTTAGTTAGAAATAATCTATTTGCAATTAAATCCATCATTGGGCACTACATTCCTGTGAACTAAGTGGCCCGAAGTGTAAGCTGAACAGTCTGCCACCACCACCTCCAGGACGGGATGTTAAGCCGGTTTTGAGTCCCAGAGGAATATGGAAATTTGAGGCACAGGTCTTCAGCAAGGTCTGCTGGATGATGTGGGTGGCTGTGGGTGTGGAAGACAAGAACGAAGGACCTAGACCCAAAGAGTAATGGACGGGTGGAATGGTTTAAAAAAAAACCTTGCTACACAGCTGCTCAGCAGGCACTAGTGTAACTGGCACTAACACCTGCCCCTGGTGCTCTTGACTGTTTTTACTGTGTTGCAACCCATTTAATTTATGTTCATTGCCATGCTTTTAATTATGCCATGCTACCTGTGTTATAGTTTGTTGTGCCGGAATTGGCTAGTGCCAGCCGGTATGGTTGAGTGGGCCTCTAGGGGAAAATGGGCCTGAGTAGGGGGGCTGTGTAGTGACTGGCTTAGGAAACCGGAAGTGGAGCGAGGGTTGTAGGGTATGGATGAATTTTGGCGTTTTTCTGGGTTTTTGTGTGGAGGGAAAAGGGAGAAGAAAAAATAAAGTGTGTGCTGCTTAATTCTCTGCCTGTTCCCTGATAATTCTGTCTCTTGCCTCATTATTATTAGTTAATTAAAAGTGATTTCTTATAGCTTATGTCATTACACTAATTAACCACAGGCTGACTTATTTTAATGCACGTATAATTCTGTAACAGTTCTCTTCATTACATTATTTAATTTTATCGTCAGGCATTTCTGTCTTCAAAGTTCCCACAATGCACCACTCTACCCGTCTTCTTTTTTAGACCAGAGAATACCGGATCAGCTGTATTATGCACTAAAGAAGCAGACAGCTGTGTTGTTGAACAGGGTGGGTTAATACAAAGGTGGGGTTTAAAATTTTAAACGAAAGGCTGTCTGACAGTCTAAGTTCAGGTCGAAATAAATGAGTAAACATTAAAACTTGGTCGCTAATAAGAAATCATTTTGAATCTTTGTATATGTGATTCTATGTGGTTACTTTTAAAGCGCTACAAAATGGCTAAATTACAATCTTTACATGAGTATTTGACAGAACGTTTAATGGCGGCCGCCGTCGAGATATTTAAAGCTGTGGACGAGACGATATTGGAATATCAGGAGGAAACTGCACGAACAAGGACAGAAAACGACGATCTGAGAAAAAAACTGATTGAAGTCCAAATACGAGCTGATGAAATTATCCAAGGTCAGTAAATTTTCAGAATTACGATTTGTGTTTTTCAGATAGTTAACCAATCATAGATTACATGGCATTGCCGAGGTTGGTGAAATAAAATATGACAAATGTTGGGCTCCTGTTAATGGGACTTGAAAATTATTTAGTATGTTGTAAGTTTAAATTTGCTTGACATATTTGTATCAACTGATCCTTACTAAAAGTTTTTTTAACAAAAAAACGGTAACAAAGCGATTTTCAGTAGGCCTAATAGTAAAAAAAAAAAAAAATCACACGTAGTTTACACAACTTTAGTTTCCAGATACATGATCATATTAATTCGATTTTTTGCAAGCGATGAGTTGCTTATTGTTTTTGCGTTTCATATGTTTCACTGTGTCAAAGTCAAGTGAATAAAACAAAATGTTCACCATGGACTATTCTTTATAATGTATGAATTTCATGTAGTGCAGACCATTCAACCAATTTATTTTTGTAAAGTGCTTTTCACATGATTATGTATCACAAGGACAATAATACAATTTTTCCCAAGTCTGAACACCAAAAAGCATGCCAGTGGCACCAGCTGCAAGGGAAAAACTCTGCTGGTAGGAAGAAACCTTTAGGGAAACCTGGCTTAAAGGGGGAGCCTGTCTTCTGCTGGAATCTAATGTCCAAAATAGTGTCTACTGTCCACCAGGAGAGGAGTAAGGGGAAATCCAAAACATGGTATCTGCGGGAGGGGGAGTCACTTGGCCATGAAGGTGGTCCTCTGCCCGACCAAAGGCAGAACCCAACCAATGGGGGGGACCACCAGTGGTGGTACGACCAGAGGAACGGTTCTTGGCACCCAAATTTCTGATGGCCATAGTCATTCCTCTATCATAGCCCCCCTATTGACCTATTGGTCTTGTGGACTGCTCTGTTGCTGCTTGTTGTCTGTATAATTGGGTTTTCTTAGTTAATGGCACAAGGGCAGTTGTTCTTTAGTTTTCATAATTATAGAAGAGATTGTTCCAACATTTGAAGTTATAAGGGCCTTTTTCCATAAGTGTGGAATTACTGAACTGTATGAATTTGCATGATTGTATAATTTATGAATTTATAATCATTGGCACAAATACTAAGAGTCTTTTTCTTGTGTACAGAATCAGCTCGCCCTGTTCCTGTGTCTGTGGAAGAAGCTTCCATTGAACAGAATTCCGAACATGAGTGGTGCTTCAGCCTGAAACAGGACACTGAGCCCCCACAGACTGAAGTGAAGCAGGAGCTGACTGAGCCTAACAAATCCAGGCAGGCAAGCCACGAGTACAGAGGACTGGAGCCTGAGACGTCTGGGTCAATCCCACTGCATATGAGAAATGACTGTGACCAGGACTCCCTCCAACCTACACTGAAATTTAAGATGCCAATTGTGGACAACGATGACGGGGAATCGCTTCCCATTACAATGTCTGACCAGGTTAAAACTGAGCCTGATGAAATGGATTGCAGTATTTCAGATCAGCCCACCAACTCACTGTCTTTGAACACAGTTTATCGTGACAGTGATACAACTCAAAGTGGAAACAATGTAAGTGTCAAATCAATAGAAAGTCTTAAACTAGTATTATATAATGAAGCAGAGAAATCCAAAGGAAAATTCAGTATGGTCAAAGGGCAGTGTTCAGTTTTCTGTACCCAATGCGGGAGGACCTTCTGGCAATTTTCTCAGCTGAGAGTACATATGCGAATTCATGAAGAAGGGAAACCATTTTGCTGCTGTTCATGTGGGAAGCGTTTTAATCACTCGGAACATTTAAAAACTCATCAGCTTATTCACAAAGGAAAGAAGCCATATTGCTGCACTGTATGTGGAAAGTCTTTTGGCTTCCCGGGAAAACTGAATGAGCACCAACGGATACACACTGGAGAGAGACCTTATTGCTGCACTGTTTGTGGGAAATGTTTTAGTCGGTCATTTCACCTAAAAGTACATATGCGCGTACACACAGGAGAAAAACCATACAGATGCACTTTGTGTGGGAGATGCTTCAGTCAGTCTAATCAGATTAAAAGACATCTCTGCATTCACAGTAATTAAATTAAATTGTGTCATTGAACTGAAAGCAGGAGATACTTTGAAGAAGGATATTTCCATTGTCCCTCTGCCTGTAAAATGGCAAATAACTTTCCTCCTGTTTATATTGGCTCTCTGTCCTATAAAGGAAATTGAGTTTAGTGCTATTCAAAACAAAAGAGGTGTAAGCCATATCACATGAAGCTAGTTTTAATCTAGGTGATGAGTATTTATGTAGTAGGTGGGGGGAAAAAACGGTCGATCAAGACAAACAAGTCTCACGATTGTATTAATTTTTAATAATAAATTGTAGAAACTTCAAAATATGGCACAAATCTGTGAATGTATTTATTCTATTATATTCATACACTGGCCTTTAGTCCTCAAACTTGTTTTGATGTCAAGCCGGTTGAGCAGTAGTTAGAAAAAAGATTGAAAAGTGCTTTGTTCATAGTTTTATATGCAATGTTGGTATAAAAGAACCTCCTCTAAATATTTTCATTGACCGTCAACATAAGTGATGAAGCCTACTTCAACATGGCAATGTATGACTTTACAATGACTGCTCTATGGAAAGTCACTGTTTTGCCCTTGTCTTGTACTCCACATATATTAGCCCCGTTTTATTTCATTTGGCTGGTTTTACACACACATTACTGTGCAATGGTAAATGATCACCTTCAAGAGTTATAATAAATAAAGCATCTATTTACTTAAGGCCCTACTTCTAAGCTTATCCTTAAATAGTCTTTAAATGTATAGATGCTTCCCTCAAATGTGATATCTCAAGCATATTGCAATCTATGGGAACTAAGTCTTAGAATGTTTTTCTTTTTAAAAGGTGGTTGGACCCATGAGAGATGCTGAGCGTAATTCAGAACCAGAAGACCAAAGGCAAATGTCTGCTCAAGTTCATCAGAACATATCCCCTTCAGCACAGGTAAATTTATTGATGGGTACTTTCTGGGAACATTCTAAGCCGTAACATTTGTTCATATGTATAACGTGCTGCTTGTTAAGGTGGGAAGAATTGGACGTCCATGTTAGTTAAAATAATACTAGCATGTGTCTACCAAGAAACATGTAAAGTAGTAGATGTAAATGGTCGTGTACATTTTTTGTGTGTGTGTCAATTGGTATCAATTAGCGTTCTCTGAAAGGACACTGGATCCTTCCACAATTTCGCGTTTATGGCCTGCATGCTGTCAATGCGTCTGATGTTGACGCTTTGAATTGACCCTTCAGTCTCATTTAAAAGTTGAAATCAACTATGGAAGGAAACTACTTAAGTGAGCTATTTTGAAAATGTTAAGTATTGTGTCCAACCCACAAAAACAATACTAACACAAAATTTAAGAAAGAGAAAAAACTGGAAGACTATTATCTTAAACAACTGGGGAACAGAAATCAAAACAGAGCCTTGATTAAGATGGGTCTGGGCTCTATCTCTATCTCAATCACTATATCTCTCTCTCTGTGTTTCCTGATGGTTGACTACCAGTGGGCTGGTCCCCATCAGCCTAGTCGCACACGACAGGTAGGAATTGTGGCTCTCCAGTGACTGATTCTATATAGTCACTGCTGTTTTCTTATTTTATTGAATTAAAATATTTTAATATGTATTTTGAACATGTTTCACTCTTAGCTATCCAGTGATCTGGATGAATGCTTGGATTACTGTAACTTCAGTGACTGTGACAAAGATCATGTCCCGGACCTTGAAATCAGCTCATCAGACGGTTGCTTTAAGAATGGAGAGATGAGTATCCAGGCAAGAGGAACAAAGAAGTACGTTCCTGCAATGAGAATGCTCCAAAACATTTCTGTGACCAACTCCTCACCACAAGACTCCACTAGTGTGACAGCAATGCCCCTGAGATCCGGGAAAAAGCAGTACTGTCTGTATTGCAACAAACCTTTCTCCAAAATTGCGCGGCATCTACAATCTGTACATCGCCATGAAGCTGAAGTTGCACAGGCTTTCAGCTTTGGCAAGAATTCAAATGAAAGGAAAACAAGGTTGCGTCTTTTGAAGAACAGAGGGAACTTTGTCCATAATGTGGACGTGACAAGACAAGGGAATGGAGAGATGGTTGCATGTAAGCGTCCTAAAGGGGGAGGATTATCTCAGGAATATACTTACTGTGTTCACTGTCAAGGCCTATATTGCAGGAAGTCTTTATGGAGGCACATTCGATACTGTCCATTAAAATCCTTGCACGATGGACCAAAAGTGAGGCAAAGAGAGAATTCAGTCACTTCATGTGTTACTCTGGCTTCTACCCTATGATGCAAGTAATGGTTTGTGAAACAATGTATGAGATTACATCTATTTCAGATAATGATAAATCCATAATCCTATTAGGAGAGCTGTTTGCTAAAATGAATTACTACATTTGACCAAAACCAAGGGGACATCTCACTGGAAGTGAGACCAGCACATTCACTGATTTAATGAAAATAGCAAACTCCACGAATTGCAGTAACTGTTGTATTCTGATAAGCATAGAGACCAAACGGAACCAAGTGGCGTGAAGCAGAATGAAACCACTAGCGTTGCCCTTTAGAGGAGATAAAATGTTTAAAGTGTTGATTATCTTGTATCTAAATGATCAGCAGACCCAATTCCAGAATGAGTTTCAGTCTGAGCCCCAACCGTTTGTTTTCAGAGTTGATACAATCCAGTTCATGCTGATGCTACCCGCTGGCCTTAGTGAGTTTAAGAAGTTACGTCGGCAGCACTTCCGAAGGGAAGTTTTATTGCTGTGGACAACGGTCATGGTAAGCACCAATCTCCTCCGGAATAGCCATACGTGCTCTGTTCCTGTGTGGCCAAGGACTGCTGTATTTTTATTGACGGGAAAATTGTATCCATGAACTATCAAGCTTTGTCTCTGAAACTGCCTAAAAAATGGCCACATTATCGACAGTCCTGTTTGAAAGAAAATTAATGGATCCACTCAGATTTCTTGGATAACGATATTGTAGTGTGTTGCAAGTTTCAACAACTGCCAAGAAGCTCTTTAAAGCTGGCCGTAATGAGCAAGCTTTTTCTTGCAAAGGACATTTCCAAGTTGCCGAGATTTCAGGATTTCAAACTGGATGACGCAGAGATTGTTCCACATGGTATGATTTTAATTTATATTTATTTATTAGTTAATTATTCGATTTCAAGTGATCCTTAGCCTAATTTATACCAGTCACATTTTCACCCACTACTGAGTAAACTGAGTTAGAAAATGTTTGAATTGTGATGGCTGCTGTTACAAGATGACAATAAAAACACTAATCCACCACCCTCATAAACAGGTTGGGCTACTTTTAAAGCATCTGCTTTACCATGTGCATTACCTTGTCAGCTCCCAGCTGAGTTGTTAGGAAGGGGAAATTTCTCAGGTTTTAACTCATAATGAGGCATTAAGAACCTACCAAACTGCCGCTCAGTTGCATTACACGATTGATAATTAATGTATTGTATTCCATTTTATTTTCATAGAATCCCAGCTGAACCTTAAAAGAAAGTGGAGTAACAGCTGGAGAGCAGCATATTATGCCGACGATAAGGACTTGCGGAGTGCTGGAGAAGAAGCCTGCCTGATTTTTTTTAACTTGAGGCTCTTGTATACTTAATGTCAAAAACCAAATCAAAGATTTGAAAAGATTCTCTAAAATAGTGAGCATCATTATAATGGATCCATCATTATCAATAACGCTGAAAACCTAACTTTTTGTTCTGTTCATTTTTACTGTTTTGATTTTTACTCCTACTTTAAATTTGAGGTTCACTTATACTTAATGGGGTTTGTACTTTTTATATGATTTTAACAAATTAAGCACCTGAATTTTATTAGACGCTTACACAATATGTGAAACATAGAACTGTTCAATTTCTTTATGAACGGTACAATTTTAGGGTTTAAAGGTGGATATTTGGACATTGTTGGATATATTTCCATAAATTAAAACAGTATAGTGTATTAAGTTTACCTAATAGTTTTAGAACTGCTATTTCTGGGTAACTATAGTGGAGTTTTCATAATGCAATTTTCCTATTTAGATATGTGGAACTACTGAATTTTAGTTCCGTATACACTTTGTTGATTTACTTGTGCCAGTGAGAGAGGAACGTTTTCAACAATAAAGGTGTCTTTCATTTGATATTAAGTTGACTTGGCACAAATTTAAATTGTGGACTGCTCCAAGCAAACAAAGAAGTTCTCTAAAACTGGTCAAAATATAAAAAGTATTTATTTGCACATTACCTATATAATGGTTTAATCTGTTTTCAACTATGTTTATGCAAACTTACTGTGTGGGTGATTCAACTAGGATTGTATTCTTTTTACTAAAATGAAGCTTTGACTTTACGAAGTGCTTTCTTTTATGCCATCTTAATTTGGGTTGGGTTGCTCACTCATTTTCCATTCACCTTTGATTATAAGTCTGACGTTTTCTCTGATTGCGTGAGAGAGTAGTGACCCGTTTTATCTCAGGAAGTCATCATGCTTACTTTTTTGCATCATGCCAAAATAAGCACAGAAAAATTCTGCATTTTTAAATAATAAAAATATTTCTGTTACATGTTTAAAGTTACCTTGGGTACTAAAAGTTTGTATCTTTTAATAGTCTTTGTGCTCATTAACATATAATTTTGATGCTTCATGGTGGGAGATGTGGTTGTGTCATTAGTTATCTTAGTGTATGTTTGTGTTGTTTTTGTCCCTGTACATGATGTTCCCACGTGTTTGTAAAATTGCAATAAAGACTAGCTAATCTAATAACAGGCATCAAATTGTATATATCCATGTGTTTTTCAAAACCATTCAATTAAGCTAATTGCTGCTTATTTTTTTATTGTACATGGTTGTATTGTCCTTGTTATAAACTATATTGTATGATATAACCTGAATATATTTTATAGTATTTTTTTCCATAGAAAAAAAAATGCATTTCTGAAACACAGTTTACTTGCAGCTTTTTTTATTTTAAATATTGTTGATGTAGTCTTGTTATGATTTTCTTTACAGTGTCGCAAGCATGAGATTGTTTATGACGTTGCTTCATGTATGGACAGATGTGTGGGCTGCACAGGACAGTTTGCCTCTTTCAAAGACCTGGGAGTGCATAGCAAGCGTAAGTATCATTTAACATTTAATAAAATAAAGTGCCATGCAAATCTAACTTAAAGGAACTCAGGAACGTTGTGAAAGAATCAATAATAATAAATACATTTTATGAAACATTTAAAAAAAAATCAATATGATATATTATACATTGTGAAAACAACGGAGCATACTGGCTGCGCCGCACGCAACAGAGGAAATGTACACAGTATGTTCGTTAGCTCAGAACAAGCGGTTCTTTTTATTCGACAAAACTGGCGTCGGTAAAACTCGGATTCCTCCCGGTTCTGGGTATAAGAAAATGAATAAACACAACAGAAATTCCTCCCGGCTCGGGGCAAAAATAATGACGAAAATCTTCAGAAAAGAAATTGAAATCGTCCTTCACGCTTGAGGGTACTCAGGACTCTCTCGCCCATCTCCCGGCCGGAGCTGAAAAACAGAGTATACGTTTTTCCCGATCGGCATTCGCTACCTTAGCTTTGCTCTCACCTCTAGCTTCCCCGGTGCCGACCATTCTCCTTGTGTCTGCCGGCTTTTGTTCTTTCCCTCCCCAATCAGCCAATGCGTGTCAGCTGTGCCAGTGATTGCTGGGGAGGGAACGTACCGCCCCTCAAGAACCTGCCCCCTAGCATGAGCAGGGAGCGGTTTCTGCCGCATCTGCCCCGGGATTGCCACACACCCCCTCCCCCAGATGCAGGCCGGGGTCCCCCTGGACTGCCCACAGGCAGGCGTCGCGCCTCGACAGGGCGTCGGCGTTCGCATGGGCTTTGCTCCACCCGGAAGTCGAAATCCTGCAGGGCCAGGAACCACCGTTTCACCCGGGCGTTGGTGTCTTTGGCCCGGCCCATCCAAGTGAGGGGAGCATGGTCTGTGACCAAGCTGAAGCACCTGCCCAGAAGGTAGTACCTCAGCTTCTCCAGGGCCCATTTGATGGCCAGGGCCTCCTTCTCCACGGTGGAATTGGCCCTCTCATGTGGCAGGTACATCCTACTGATAAAAGTTACCAAGTGCTCCTCCCCATTCCGGACTTGGGAGAGGACCGCCCCCAGACCCACTTCTGACGCATCCATATGTACCAGGACCAGCTCGGCACAGAGGGCCCGACGAAGTAGGGTGAAGGCTTCCTCTGCGGCCTCGGTCCAAGTGACGCGTTCCGGGAGCACCTTCCTCGTCAGGTTGTGGAGGGGGCCTGCTAGGGTTGCAAAGTGGGGAATGAACCGCTGGTAATACCCCACAAGCCCCAGAAAGGACTTCACCTGTTTCTTCGTGGTGGGCCGAGGCCACGCCAGGATCGTCTCCACCTTAGGTTCCTGGGGACGCACATTACCCCGCCGAATCCGGTACCCGAGGTAGGAGGCCTCCTCTAGACCCAGGCGACATTTCTTGGGGTTGGCTGTGAGCCCTGCGGCCCGCAGGGCCCCAAGGACAGCTCGCAGCTGCCGCAGATGCTGCTCCCAAGAGCTGCTGTGGACCACAATGTTGTCCAAGTATGCCGCTGCATAGGCTTGGTGGGGTCAAGGGACTCGGTCCATCAGCCTCTGGAACGTGGCCAGGGCTCCGTGCACCCCAAAGGGCAGTACGGTGTAGTGGTACAGGCCATCAGGGGTCACGAAGGCCGTCTTCTCCTGGGCTTGGAGGGTCAGGGCCACCTGCCAATACCCCTTTGTGAGGTCGAGGGTTGTTATGAAGCGGGCCGGTCCCAGGCGCTCGATCAGCTCATTGACACTGGGCATGGGGTAGGCGTCAAATTTTGAGACCTCATTGAGCTTCTGGAAGTCGTTACAAAACCGGTAGGAGCCATCCGGTTTGGGGACTAGAACCATGGGGCTGGACCTAGGCACCTCAATGACTCCTAGGCGCAACATGTTCCTTACCTCCTCGCAGATAGGGTTCCGCCTCGCCTCGGGTATCCAGTAGGGTCGGAGGCGGACCCGGACACCCCGTTCCGTCTGGATGTCGTGGTAGGCAAGCATGGTCCACCCCGGCAGGTCCGAGAACACATCTCGTGCTGGAGGACCAGTTCCTGGAGGCCCTGCCTTTGGCCTGGACTCAGGACTCAGCTGAAAAACTGACATTTTTTCCTGATTGGCATTTGCTACCTTAGCTTTGCTCTCACCTCTAGCTTCCCCGGTGCCACCCCTTCCCCTTGTGTCTGCCGGCTTTTGTTCTTTCCCTCCCCAATCAGCCGATGTGTGTCAGCTGTGCCAGTGATTGCCAGGGAGGGAATGTACTGCCCCTCAAGAACCTCTCCCCGAGCTTGAGGGGGGAGCGGCTTCTGCCGCATCTGCCGTCCGTAAGCCCCAGGGTTACCACAACATGAAGATTCATTTGGTTAAATGCTATTATGATAATGATTTGAAATACTTTATTATAGACTGGGTCTGATTTATTTTATTGTTGTTTCTTACAGTGTGTTTGGGTGTCTGGCATAAATGCTGGTTTTCAAAAACCATGTTGGATGAGCAGAGGGAATGGTCATTGGTAGGTGTATTCAAAGTATATTGTTATTATTTATATCCTTTAAAATAATATTGTAACAAATTCATATTTTTTGTTTTGTTAGGCTGCAGAGAAAAAAAAATTATCTGGCAAAGAATTCATACCAAACTCTGACATTGAATCGGAAGGAACTGTGGGTTCTGATAACAAGAGAAGCTCCACACCTGTCCCCAATAAGAATCTTCGGCACACGGTTTTAAACAAAGCTGAATCTGTAACTGCAATGTCTACTGAATTGGCCAATTCTGTGGACTTGGGTCAAGTATATGCGTTAGATGAAACAAAAACGTTTCGTAGAGTAGAGGTTGGAGTGACACGAGCTACGCAACGTCAGGTCTTTTCATCTTCCATGAAGTGCAGTGGGAAAAACTACTGCTACGTTTGTAGAAAGCCACAATCTAAAATAACTCGGCACTTCAAAAGGCATGAGAAAGACGAATTCGACATTGCTCGAGCACTAAGTCTTCCCAAGGGATCAAAACAACGCAAAGAGCTGCTGGAACAACTTAGAAACAAGGGAAATTTCCAACATAATTCCGATGTTCTCAGTAAAGGAACTGGTCCGTTGAAAGTTAAGAGGAGACCAAAGAAAGAGGTCGCTTCCAAGGACTATGAACATTGTGTATATTGCAGAGGGCTGTTTGTGCGCAGAGAGCTTTGGAGGCATGTGAGTAGGTGCAGCTGTAAACCAGAACTAGAGGGGGAGTTTCCTCGGAAGAACAGGGTCCTGGGTCTGGGCTCGGCTGTGGTCATCGCACATTTCTGAAGCTGTTTAACTTTGTGAGATATTCTTGGTACATCGAGTCAAGATGCAACAGCATCTGTTGTGCAGTATGTCTTCTGAGTGCCACGGCTGGCACGGTCTCTTTCTACATAAAGCGTAGATAGTGCTGGCCAGAAATTAGTGTTTAAATACATTAAATTGAGATTGAAATAGTTAGAAAACTTGATATGTCTGGCACTGAAAATATTCTTTTGACTGAAGATTACTTGCTAATAAAGTGAACACAGACCTTTCAAAAACTACATCACAAAGTTGTTACTATTACGACTAGTAATTAGGTTCTTGTAAGGTGTATATGAAAATGCACACACTCTATTCACACAAAAGCTTTATGCTTGATAAGCATCTGGAATAGGTCATCCTCACAACAATAACATCTGAATGATGAGTGACAGGACACAGAAATGTTCAAACACAATGTAAGCAAATTGTGCCTGTTCTGCACCAAGATGCATATTACACAGTTGTTTTCACTTCGGGTCTGAGGCGTTACATTTAATTTTAGTTGCTTAGCAGGTGCTTTTTTACCCAAAGCAATACTGTTTACAATTTCTACATCCTTATAAATATTATAAATATATAAACATCCTACATCCTTATTTTTTACAGAAGCAATTCAGATTAAGTACCCTGTTCAAGGGTGCAACAGCTGGGGTGGGACTTCTACCAACAACCTTTCAGTCACCTTAACCACTATACCACCAGCTGCCATATTTGGGGCTCATAAGTTGTTTTCTCTTTGTACCACTGTTTTGGAGTATATGTTTACGTGTTTTCTATTCAAATCCATCTGAGATATACTCAGATGTACCGTTGGTTTATGTTACTCCTGTTAATAGTCTTCTCTTGTAATATTAGTTTAACAGAGTAAATATTGAGGGTCCTGAGTGATTGTGAGCTGTACTACAAAGAATGGGTACCCCCGCCAAACAAGTTCTCAGAATGAAGAATGCGATGGCAGGGTACGATACCTTGATTGAGAAAACCACTTGAAACACACAAGCACTCCTCAAACAATTAGGTAGAAAGGAAAATGTAGGATTATGCTTACTCAAACCACTCTACACAAAGATATTGTTAACCCTTGTTAAGATGAAAATGGTGAAATTTTCACCTACTTATTTAAGGATAGTGATCATATGAAGCCATTTAATATCACATATCTTTTTAAAATCATAATGATGACAGAAATCACCCCAATGGTCCTGATCAAAAGTTTACATACCCTTGAATGTTTGGCCTTGTTACAGACACACAAGGTGACACACACAGGTTCAAATG
>JAOVYW010002558.1:0-14951 GCA_025775045.1 Hiodon tergisus
TTATCTAGCACTGTTCTGTAATGTCTTATCTAGCACTGTTCTGTAATGTCTTATCTAGCACTGTTCTGTAACGATACGTTCTGTAATGTCTTATCTAGCACTGTTCTGTAATTTCCGACAGAAACCGGTCAGCTGGATTAGATCCTCACTCAGAGGCCTTGGCCTTTAGGCATGCGCTGACTTTGCTGCATGTGGCATGAGAGTTTTTGAGACACTACAGTATCATAACCCATCAGAAAGGACATAATTGGAAAGAAATTCAACAATTGTTGTCATTAATGATAGTACCCAGTAAAAAGTCATTGATTCTTTACTTGAAGGTTTAGCTCTTTAAATAGCAAGGGTCGTTATTAAGCTTGCGAACAAAATAAAAAAAAGAAAGCACACCCTTGAGGTGATCAGTCATCAGGTGATCAGTCATTGTGATGTGGGAGGATGAATCTTCGTTGTCAGCATGGGAAACACGTGGACGCTGATTTGAAATCAGTTCACAGCGTGTTTTAAAGTAACCATTTCTTCTCTCCACTTGGACAGTTTGTGTCGACACCTTTGTATAAAACCTTAACGTGAGTGCTGTGAAATTCCGATAATCTGTGCTGGTTTGTCAGAAGTACAAAGACAAAGAAACCAACGCGCTACATTCAATCGCAGCTTTGCTACAATGATTAATTGAATGTAAAGCTCTCCTTGGTTTCATTTTGACACGTATTTAACTTAAGTCTCTTATCAATAGAGTCTTACAGAAATGTTATTATTTGGTGAGTTTATGGTTCCCGGTAGTCAGTGCGATTCTGATTGCCCTGTGAAAAGGGACTGAAAAGCGAATCTTTTCAAACCAGGGATTACCAGAGAAAAAAGGCAGGCTGGGTAATTTGGTAAATATAATGGAGCAAACGGGATAAAGCTCCTGCATATTTGGGGATTTGGAGCAGTTGGGCTTTCACAGGGCACTGTCAGTTTCAGTGAAGGCTAACATTAACAGTACGTATCCTTCAAAACAAATTATTTTAGAAGATTAATTTCCCTCGATAGGAAAATTAATCTTTGTCGAACCTCCTTACGCTCTGAAAAGCAGTCCGCCCGTTAAATTATAAATGGGTTCCGTAATTATCATAAAGCCCAGACCCCCTTCATGTTAATTGAAGTTCATGAGAAAACCCATCATCAAACATTGGATTGAATTCAAAGGGAACGATCAGTGCTATCTTACTTTAGCTATGCAGCCAAACTTCTGTTGAGAATTTTGATGCAGACGACGAAAGTCGCGAGGCAAAGTTTTATGGATTGAGAGTCACCTCTCCTATCCAGCTGCTGGTCAATGACCTCCCCCGTTGATCATACACTTCAAGTTTCTGTGCTGAAAGCCTTTGCATATAGACTAAGGGAATGTTAGCTGAACTGTGTTTGCTGCAGAGAAACACAATTACCATTTTGTTTTCTGAGAATCTATTGAAATTGGAATAATTTTTGTTCTACTCTGATGTTCTAGCTGATGTCACAGGAAAGGATGATTCATACACCAAGGACGAGGTACTTCCAAAATTAATGCTGAATTATTAAAGCATCCCTGCGGCTCACTGACACGCCAGGATGTCATGTCAGCATTTCTTCAACCGTGATTTTGAACGCATCCCTTCGTCTGTGGAAACTGGCTCATTTCTTTACTGTTATATTTCCCGTGTTATAAATGTGATTTCCTTACTTTGACTATCAGTGCAGTGGCGCTGGCCGAGGACGTGCAGGCCACAGGGGATGTGATAATTGAGGTCAGTCGAGGTGGGCTCCCGGGTATGTTCTGGTGTCCTTAGCTCAGTTAGCTAATGGTTTTAGCTCGACGTGTGGTTGTTGTCTCGCGTGCAGCGGTCGAATGGCCCAGGTTGGAGTTCCGGTCGGAGGTCGGGCGTGCAGTTGCACGCGTTGGTTACGCTGGTGTGACTCGGAAGCTTCAGACAAACGCTTATTAGTCAGCTGAGGTAGCCACCATCCAGTAACCCAGATGAGGGACGACGTAGGTCCACACCAGACCACTCTCCTCCTTCTTGACAATACCCAAGCCTCGATTCAGCCAGGCACCTGAGGGGAAAAGCCACAGAGCGGAAAAAGGCTTGTGCTGAGGTAAAAAAGCATATTACGTCAGATTTCACCTTGCACCCACTCTGGAAAAAATGACATCAAAGCCAAGTATTAAGCATCTGAAATATTTGTGTCAAATTCTATATTTCAAGGTCCCTACGTCATGAACATCAGCTAGTCACCGTTTTGTCCTCTTAAAATAATCCCCTGCTACACCTGCTGTATGTTGCCTTGAAGGAAAAGGGCAAAGTCGTCATTGGTTACCCCATGGACAAAGGAAACCGCCTTTCTTACTCACTCACGGCCTTTGTGTGCAACTGTAGGAGCTGGTAAGGCGTTGAGATTGAACAGATCTTCTCCTCAGCCCCGTGTTCGCTGGCGATGGCGACGGCCTTGAACAACAAGACAGGCCGTAATAATGGTAACAATAACGAAAGCTGTCATGGCACCGGATTTGAACATATTTGAACATATGTAAATGTCACTACATGTCCCATCCATCTCAGATATGTCGCATGGCCTCCTATGGCTCAACGCCATGAAACATTCACCCTGCGGAAACAGCCAGTGGACCATCTCCATTTATTTACTCTATTATTACTCTAGCTATTATATATACTATTATTTATATACATATATGTGTTATCCTTAACTGACGTTTACTCAGGTGACTCTGAACAGCATGTGCTGGAAAAGTTTCGTCCATTGAACACATTTTCCTTTGCAGCCTAAACCTTGAGAAATGCTCATGGTTGCATAGAGCTGAGATACAGTATGCACTGAGGCTTCTGATGAGCGGCGACACCAGGACTGATTTCTACAAGCCAGTGGATCCCAGCATTAACCCTGGCAGGCCCACAGTAGTGTCCAGAGGGACTTTCGATAGCAGGTCTGGCTATATGTGTGTCACCTCAAATACAGTGATATCCTCATGATACGCCACTTTTCTTAGTAATATATCTCCTTTGTGACAACAGTTGAACCGTTTGCTTTCCTGGGTGCAATTTCTGTCCAAGGGTGGAGCTATAAATCAAAAGCACCAAATTGAATTTTTGAGCCACCTCAACATCTTTGTGTTCAGATTTCACATGAATGGATCTGTTAATTACTTTGAAAAAGAGCATTTGACAAATTTGGAGGTTTTTGCACACAAAATATTTTTTTAAACATATATAGAAAAAACTGTCTATATATATATATATTAGGGCTATCAAACGATTAAAATAATTTATCGCGTTAATCACATGATTTTCTGTAGTTAATCGCGATTAATCACACTTTTTGAATGTGCTCAAATTTTGGCTAAATAAACAATTTTCCATATAAAAATCAGTGTTAAAGGCATACTGTGTTTTATTGTTATGGAAAGAAACACAAATTAATCTGTATCAGAAATTTCGCTAGAGCGTGGAGTTGTATTTTAACTATGGATGGTTCTAAGGAAATAATTTGTAAAATTTTAAAATTTAAAAAAATTAAAATGCGTTAATTGTGACCAAAAAATTAACGGCGTTAAGCATTTTTTATTAATCGCAGGCGTTAGCGCGTTAACTTTGACTGTGAAGTTGCTTTCAACAATGATGAAAAGTTTCTAAACATAAAATAAAAACAATAAAGGGCAGTAAACCGTAAAAACAATAACATGAAAACAAACAAATGTTGCCTTAAATACTGCTTAAATTCTCTTAGGTAAACTAAACCATCGTGCAGTTTTATAAGACAATCGGCAGGTAGATCTTGGAGAGCTTTCCACTGTTCTTCTTGAGACTTTTATTTCGCTTGCTTCTGTCTGCCCAGAAAGCCTCGATGATGCTGAGATCAGGGCTCTGTGGAGGCAAAACCATCTGTTGTAAAACTCCTTGGTTTTATTTTGGAAAAAGAGTGTTTGGAACTAGAAAATTTGTTGTTTTCTACTTACACACAAGTGCAGAAAACAAAACATAAATATCAAAGACATTTTCTTCTTCTAAATGCTAGGGTGCCTAAGACTTTTGCACAGTACTGTATATACATATGTATTTAATGGGGTTTGCTATTTTTGCAGATATTTTTGTTTTGTTTGAAGATGCACATGTCTTTGTTTTGAGGCATCCTTTTCCCTTACCGATTACCGATGTTTTTCTGGATCACAAAATAAAGACACCCAGTGCTCGTGCGCACATGACACACAAACATGCAAATGGCGACCTTCAACAAATGACCAAATAAGTAAATAAATAAATAAAAGCAGGTGTCATTCATGCCCAGTGCATGTCGGAGCAAATAGCTCATCTATATTCTGTCTCTCCGGGGCCTGATGGATCGGTTCAGAGTGGGTGGAAAGTGCAGCGCCGGCTCCAGAACTATCATGCATCATGTCGCCGCACAAATATCTTTCTGGGCTAACTCTCTGCGGAAAACCAAAAGCCGATTTTTCTGCAAGGTGCATTTCTGCCTCACGTTTCCATTGAACATTCTTTTGAAGCAAACAGTTTGAAATGTTGTGGCATACAGAACAAGAGCTGTCCTGCAACCTATAATTAAAATCCCCTCCGATGTTTCTGCTGCTATTGACACTAAAATATGTTTAAACTGCTTCTCCCCATGGAATACAGCTTAACGTCATCGCAGGGAGTTTCATAAGAAGTGATGTGTTTAAGAGGGCAACGACTCAATCACCGTCCCATAGGAGGAGCGTTAGGGATTCAAAGTGAAGCGACCCCAAGAAGTATACTGTATAAATATATATGGGTGTGTGTGAGAGAGAGAGAGAGTGTGTGTGTGTGTGCATTATATATATGAGTAGAATTATGTAAGTTCCGTAACACAATTGTCACTGCCCTTATGCCAACAGGTGGAGATCCACAGCTTCAAATAGCCGCCCCCCCCCTCCCTCCCTTCCCAGACAGAAGACTTGACTGGAACCCCCACTCATGACAATACGGAGAGACAAGGTGGCTCTTAACCCACCCACAATCCACCCCCACCCTTCACCTGACAGAGACAGGGACAATTAACCACCCACAGAACAATTTCCCCCCAACGACAGAAGAGCCAGACTCCGACATCTCAATCATGGCTGAGGAGTCTGCCGGAAACAATCACTGACAACTGAGACACAGTTAACTGTCCTGAACTGAGAAAAAATTAATTAAATGGAGATATCTTAGAATCAGGAAAACTTCATGGTTATGACAAAAACCCCTCTCAGGCCGACCAGACACTTGGATTGGCTTTACTCACCCCAGCACAACTGACCAGCCAGATCCAGGCTCCAGCCTATGGGACGAATCAACACCACCCTCCAGATCGTCACCTCGCCGACGGGACTCAGGGGTGCAACTTCCATCCTTGTCTCGGTCAGGCCCGTGGAGACACACATGGGGTAATGTACCCCATAAATGGGAGAAGATGGGGGTCAGATTACAGCCTTGCAAAAACCTTACCTTAGATCAATTACACCTTAGCCCCGTGCTACTTAGACACAGTAAGACACCTGTATTAATTATGGGTCTTTAAGGAAACATCTAGAGGGCACAAACTGTACCGAACTACCCCTAGGACTATCGATCAATAACACATTAGCCCCGTACTAATGTGCTACTTAGATATTTCCTGGACACTGGACACTATTCACAGCCTCTGAAGCTTCCTGTCATCAGGTCAATCTTAAAGTGTTCGTTTTCATGTGTGTTTAGCATATAAAATTGTCCTGATTTTTAACAGTTAACACGTTTGTGAACGTTCACACGAACACAATGTCTTTTCTGCAAAAACTTGTTTCAAAACTTTTTTCAAAAGTTTTTGTTTTCCGGATTTGATAGATTTTCTTCCATTTCGGTGCCTCCTGTCAGTCAATCTATCTGTTGATCATTAACTGAGCCAAACTAATTTTAGCGCACCGCGCACCATCGCAGATAGAAGCAGAGGCCAAAATGAACTGCAGAAATAATACACAGTTACAAAACGCAAGAACGGAAACATGCTAAAACAATTGGAATCAAACAAGGGAGAAGTGAGGAAGTACATTGCAATAAACCAAAACTGTTTGGAACAGAATTATCATTTTAAATCCCATTTGCTGTAGGATTGAGATGGAAATAAATAAGCGATAAACCCAAGAGCCGTCTGCGATAGCTGTTATAGGAAACTAAGGGCAAATTACATTGAAATGGTAGTTAGATTCCAGTTTGTATACTAACCGTTGTCGGACAAATTTAGCTTTATTAATCACACTTGTTGTAAATCACTCTGGATAGCAGCTGCATGAAAAGAGGAAAAGGCCCCATACAGATTTGCCGGAAATTAGGAATCCCTGCCAGTGGCCACAACCATCTCAAACCAGTATTCTCAGAATGATGTGAGATTCAGACTTGGGTCGAAATGAAAAAAGCGGGTTTAGGTAAAAACCTGTAAGAAAGAAAAGTGATCTGACATCTCACAGAAAACCGTAACATTGATCCCACTGGTCAATGCAGTGTTTTCCTGCACAGAACCACAATCTGTGTCAATCTATTCCCACCTGACATTCAAACGCAGTTGTCATGGCCTGGGGCTGTTAGAGGTCGATCCACAATGCAGTCAAGCCAAAGTTTGCAGAATTTGAAACAGGCCGGACAAAGGGTCTGGCTAGCCCCTGTCATTGTTGACCTTCTCCAGTCTGTGCCGTCTCTTTCTCCCGTTGCCCCTCACTTTCTTTCAGCCAATCTGGTTCTTAATGCCTCACCATCCTCCCACTTACCTGCCTTTCACTCCGTCTAATAACATCATATGAAACTTTCCGTTTTTTTTTCTTTTCTTCCATGCAATTGGTCTCTTAGCAACATGAGTCATTTCCTTAGAGACTAACATCGCTATTGATGGAAAGATGGCGGAATGAGCTGTGTGTGTGTGTGTGTGTGTGTGTGTGTGCGCGTTTTTCTCTTCTCCCAATGTGTATTGTGTGCCTATATGAAGCTCTGTTAAACGTAGACATCGATTTAGCTCAAGTGCTGCTCAATTACATCTACTTTATGTAATGCACATGAAATATTTAAATGAGCCAAAAAAATCCATCTCAAAGCAGACGTCTTGAGGACTGACTGAAAGTGTATGTGGACTGGTGTCATTAGCTGGGTAGAATATTTCCAATGGGGAAGTTTTCCCTATCTCCAAAGTTCCTCACACTGAGCCACATTCAGCCAATAGCGAAATCTCACAAAAGCCCACACATGTCTGGAGGACATTGGACTGAAGGCCAAAACGTGGGCTTCTTTTAGGGAGCCAGCCAAAAATCTGCCGATGGTCGTGAGACGCACAAGGTCCAGTCAGGTCAGCTGGGTCCGGCTAATGAGCCTTCGGGTGTGTGGGAGCAGCAGTCGGGGGAAGAGAGAAGCTGAACGTCATCGAGGCCTCCAGAGAACCTCAAGCTGGAGCTGACTTCCGGGATGCATCTCGGGGGGTTATTTGTGCAGACAAAGCATGCACGTTCCAAGCCATTATGCTTGATGAAACTCATTGTGTTTTGCAGAGGTTCATGCTATACGTTTTTTCAAACATTTTAAACGGCGTTTTTTCATTGTTTTTTTCTTGGATTTTTAAAAAGGCAGAGTAAAACGAATTGACAGATGTACTGTAACACAATACTGATTAACAACACGCAATTACAAAATCTTGAAGGCCCTAAACTTTTGGTTGAATGTGTTAATCCTTGGAATTTTGGACTATTGTGGAGTATTGTATTCGTAGCGTGTAACATACTTAAGAGTAATTATCTGGAGGAGAAAATATCTGAACTCTCATCTGGCTTGAGTTCCGTCTGTTTCGGTTCTGGGGCAGGTGGGCAATTCTATTCAGATTATTACAAGAGTGTAATGTTCTCATTGTAGTGGAAAATAACTGTTTGTGGTTAATGACGTGGTTTCCTAAACGACGGGCTGGTTTTTGTAACATTTTCAAAGCTGCAGTTTAAGCACGGCCTTCTCCACTCTTGCCCTCGCATGCTAACGCTAATCGAGGGACTGGAAGCTCTCCAGTGATTGTGGAAGTCAAATTACCGACAGCTGCCGTGTATTAGGCAGTCCCCATTAAGCATTGTGTTTGTGTCACTTAGCGAAAAACCTACGGATGCATGTGTCTTTGGAGCTGGCTATCCGGAAAAGGGGGTCCACCCCCAAAACAGCCAGAGATGGAGCAGAACCCCAGGTTATTACAGGTCTGCCGCATGTCTCCTTGGTCTCTTCCGCCCAGATTCCCTCCTGTGCTCCTGTGACTATTGTTGGGCCCCCGGGCCCCCCTAACCCTCATTTTCCTGGGAGTCTGTGTGGGAGTTTTTCCTCTCTGTGAGGCTGCACCTGAACTTCTATTGCATCCATTTTAATGCAGCTGCTACCCAGAGTGTTTACAACGAGTGCGCGCGATAGAGCAAAATTCGGCGAACGGCGGTGTAAGGACATCGTCGGAGCTCGACGATGCAGCAGAAGCATGCAATCGACAGCGAGAATTAGCGCTAAAATGCTCTGGTCATCGTATGTTAGAGTTTAGTTACATGCCGGGTTCCCCCTCCACCTTTGCTTCGTGTGTTCAGTATATGTGTACAGATGTTTTGAATCCTTACATAAAATACGTTTCTACAGAGGGCCTGTAACTTAGCGCTCGGCGCTACACCGGCCCCTGCGTTCATCACAAGCTCTCGGCCCCTTTGAGCGGGCCCCAAGGTCACGCCAGCATGCGCACGCCTCTGTGTTCTCCGCTGCTCACGTTGGATTGGAAAAAAAGGCTTTGAAGTGAAAGGTTCGTTCGCCGCTCACAAAGACGAGCGCTTTGAGAAAATCAATAGCGCTCCGCCGTCTCTACCGGACTGACAGTCAGTGCAACAAGCAGACGTAGAAGCCTTCTCGCGTATTTCTGGTAAACGCGTGACGGATGGTCCACTTCCTCGCGGTGCCGTACAGGTTATCGTCGAGGAACCTATTTTATGTATGAATACAGAATCTAGACTCTGAGATGAGACCGTATGACCAGTTTTCCTTGTAGGCTTAATCTCAGTTATGTCACAAAATCAATAGAATATCATTTTACGACACAATGATTAAGGATTAACGCTCAGTGTGGGCATAAAATCAAAGTTTTGACGGATGGGTAAGAACTGTTATTATATATAGTGGATTTTAATGAACAAAAACATATCTAATCACTATAGAAACTTCTCTCGTTTCACCAACGGTCGATCTGAGTCGCCTGTGTTGGTATCGATTGTGATGGGGGAAAGTCCATTTTAAAAGGTTATAATATCTGGACGGTGTCATGCCCAGGCGTAGGTTAAGCTTTGGTTCTGAATCGCCACAGCCACCCGTCCACAGTCATCAGCCGTAGCAGTTACGTCAGAATTGAACGAGTACAATCATTGGGTTTTCAGCCTCCATTTAATGAAACAGGTTATACATACATAAAAGACTACAGTGACTCTTTCTTGTAGTCACAAATGTTACCATATCAACACATTTCTTTCTGCAGTCCCGTTTACTTGAGCAGTTGATAATTGGTTGTTTCCACAAGTTGAGAAAACAATGCCAGAAAGTGGGACTGCCTTTGTGTGAAGTAAGAGTATCTTTCACATGTCAGGGCATTTCTCTGTTAGAAAAGTCCAACACAGCGGATCACTAAGTTATTATCTGGAGAATTTACATAACTGCATCGATAAACATTTTATTTTTAATTTAGTAATACTATTCTATAAACATAACAAAGCAAAGAAGCAAGTAAACAAAATGCATGAATTCGCCCGAGTCCAAGAAGATGAGCAACAAACATTGTTTATTTTGAGTTTGAAAGCGGGAGGGAAGTCATGTTTGTACGTATTATAAGCAACATAACATTTAATTCACAACAGCAAATAATACGACAGTAGTTGTAATGAGTAGAACACATTTCTGTACAACATGGGGGTTTCTAAGCAAACGCGTTGCAGCGAGCTGCGTAGATTGTCGGAGTTGTTAATTAACCCTTTTGGGTGCATCACTAACGCTATTATAAATATAATTCACCGTGATCTCCTCGGTTAGGTTTTTGGCGACGATCACATACCAGAGCCAGGGTCGATTCCAACCATTGACGGGGATCTGGCTGCTTATACGCAACATTTATTTTTATTTTTTTGTTCGACAGCAAAATTTATCCGCTGCACAGGGAATATAAAACGCCCTTAATTTAGTTTAAACTATTAAAAATTATACAATGCTGGTCGAGACATCGTACCCAATTAAATTATTACTGTGGATGAAAATAATAAATAAGTTTCCATTTGATGTTAGTACCGTATCCACGCTGGCCTCGTCGGTCCGTAATCTAAAAAAATATTATTTTAACGTTCAGGAGCCTTCCACTCATGTGGAATTGCGAACACTTGCGTAGAGTGAAAAAAATTAAATAATAAAAAGCTAGTTTTTAAACATATTTTCATAACAGATGTCTTTTGAATTGTGTGTTTCCTTAAACGACGTTGTTTCCTGTCACTACCCCTGATAGAAAACACAGGGGGTCCCATCTTGGCAGCTGGTTTTGAGGATCAGGGGAGGTAAACTATAGGCACTTCAGAGGGTCAGGGGATTAGTCGATGACGGTTTAATTCCTGCTGCGGGTCGCCGGCCCTGCTGATAGGCTGCTGACTGTGGGTATTCATCATCCTCTCATTCCCTCTAGCCTGAAACACCAACGCCGCAGGCTTTTACGTAATGATGTGTGCGACACTAGCAATGCTGCCGGCTTGAGTCCGGGAACTGCGGGCCAGTCAATGACAGGGGTTGGAGAGCAGTCGTCTGCGGTCTACGCGTTATCTAAGAGTACACAGTCTATCCACCATTCGGCGTGCCATAAGTATACGGGAATTTTTTCTTCTTCCGTATTCGTCTGCTTGTCGCGTTGAGTTTCCCACAAGTCGCGGTAGCCCCTGTCCCATGCCAAAAATAAGCTCAAACTTCCATTTACGATAGACTAACACTGATCCCTGGTCCATGTGGTGCGATGATTGACGTACTCAGTAACGGAGCTCCATTACCGCGGGAATCGACTGCCGTAGGATTCCCCCCCGCTTTATTTTGTGAAATAGTGTGGAATATAGTGGCAGTTAAATTCTTATTAATATATTCCTGTCAATACATATATATTTATATATTTTTTGACATTTCGCTCCAATTAAGTGTTGGATGAAGAGTGTCCCTGTGGTTACACTGGCTTGGACCCACATAGGGGAAAACGTCAAATTATGTTACAGTCTAAAACTTGGCATTCTACAGGACACCACAGCTAGTAGTGGCACTCAGAAAAAGCTGGCGGAAATGCATCACTACGCATTCCGGCTATTTTCAGCAAAAGGTGCCCTTTCACGTAATGGAAAGGCTGAGCACATTTGGAACATTGGGGGGCAGTGCTGCACTCGCCAAGGGTTACAGAGGAACGCAGTCTCCCCCTTTGGAAAATCGGGCAATATCCTCAATAATGGCACTTAAAATAAAATAGAAATAAACCGCATATTTGTATATCAACACTGAACAGGAACACAGCCCAAGTCACTGTTTAGTCTCAGGCACATGCAAATATACAGGCTGCTATATTTGTCCCAGTTTTACAAAACAGATGTTCTGAACCTGTGGCTGAGCATCCATTTAACACCCCCGCAACATCCATTTACCATTCTTAGGTCGGAACTCCTTCATCCTTTGAAAACATAAAAAATATATAATTAGGTTACCCTGTTATACTTCAAAAATTCTACAGTAATTCAATAACCATTTCCATTTGAAAGTCTTATAGCCAAATCCTTCTCAAAGGCTGGCTTTCCGATCGATTTTTAACCAGGTTTAATAAATCAATTTTAAAAAAGCATCGACTGGACTGCATCTAGAGATGACATGAGCATTCAGGTCTTGTCTAAATCAAATCTGCCAATCTGCTATGATGCTGGGTAGGGCAGGTGATAACTGACAGAAAATTACATTCTGGATCCCTCTTCAAGTGATATGAATGGATTACCTTTTCTATATTTTACAAATAACTGATCTCCAGCAAGGTATTTTTCTCCACCGGCTCCTCTGGTAGTGGCTTGACGCTACCGTTCTTTGTACCGTTCAGCAGTGGGGGGATGTTGGTTCCAGGCCCACAGCCTGGCCCTTTCCCACTGGGCTCCGCCGCATTGGGTCTTAGGTCTGAGGGGATCATCTCAGTAGCCCCCTCGGCATTCGGCCTTTCTGAAAACAGGGCTCTGGAGTTTTCAGGCTGACCGCTCCCGTTGCCGTTTTGTGTGATCCGGCAGATTTCGGACATCTCGGTCACCTCCTCTCCTTCGTCATCTTCCTCCTCCTCCTCCTCTCCCCTGATTACTCGCCGCAGGCTGTCCCTGGGCTTCAGCACCCTCCTCCTCTCCTCCTGCTCCTCCTCCTGTTCCTGCAAGCGTTTGGTCGGCTCCTGGCTCTCCACCTTCCGGGACGAGCGGCAGAGAGCTTTCCGGAAACCCCGCTTGAAGTTGTCCGATAGGAACCCATACACGATGGGATTGGCGCAGCTGTTGGCGTAAGAGAGGCCCACCACAAAGAAGTACAGGCCCTGAGACTCGGCGGGCAGGGACACCATCAGGTTTATGATGTTCAGGGCATAGAAGGGGAGCCAGCAAAACACAAACACCGCCACCACTATGACGACCATCCAGGTGACCTTGCGCTCCGACTTCCTGCGTTTGGTAGATGTGGCGTGGACCTTCTTGCCCGAGCTCCGGACCTTGACCACGATCAGTAGGTAACAGAGGCAGATGACGAGGAGCGGGCAAAAGAACCCGACGGTGAAGGCGTAGATTATGAAGGCCGCTTTCCAGATTTCTGCCGGCTGGGGCCAAAGTATGTTACAGTTGCCCCCTCCGCTTGGGATGTCTGCAAAGATAAACACGGGCAGGACCACCAGGAAGGACACTGCCCACACGGTACAATTGACCGCTTTAGCCACCCGGGGCCGGCGCCACTTGGACGAGCGAATGGGGTGAACCACGGCCAGGTAGCGGTCGATGCTCATCACCGTCAAGCAGAAGATGCTGGTGAACTGGTTGATCCCATCCACCGTCATCACCAGGCGGCACATGAACGAGCCGAACGGCCAGGTCAGCAGGGCGTTTTGGACCGCCAGAAAGGGCAAGCCCAGCATGAAGAGCTCGTCCGCTATTGCCAAATTGAGGATGTAGATGTTGGTGACCGACTCCGTCTTGGAGTAATGCAGGACAATGTGAATCACCAGGGTGTTCCCGCCCAGCCCAATGACGCAGACGATGAGGGGGATGAGGAACCCTGCCACACCAGCGTTGTCCCTCGGCTTGGTCACATTGACCTGGGAGTCGTTGAAGAACGTGTCGTTGAGCGAGAGGAGAAACTGGGAGAGGCTGCCATTGGCGTAAAGGGCGGAGGCGTTGCCCTGCGTCTCCGAAATCGCAGACGAGAAGGTCAAGATGAATTCCATGGAAGCAGAGGAGAGGACCGGAGGACCTGTCTCACAGGTAGCCCATTTGTTCTGTAGGAGAAAAGCACGAGAAAGAATGTCTGAATGTCCCGATTACGGTCGGCAGGCGGTGTAATGAATACAGCACTAAACAAAACCCGGCCATTTCATTTCTGTTGTACCCTTCAGTCTGGAAAATATTCAGCTCTAAACTGTAAGATGCCCTGGATACACAAATTTTCTAACATTAAACGAAATATTACTAAATATTACACTAAATATGAGACTCAAAATTTCCTGATGGAAATGAAATACCAAATGTCCATAGACCTTGACTAATGACCATTTATGTGCATATTCTAAGTGTTCGATGATGTTGGATTTTCATGTCTCACAGGGCACCAGCAAGGGTGTGGCAAGTTGGCAACAGCCCCAGTGCTTGTCTAGGTGGCGCGCCCAAATCAAATTCCTGCCCCGCCAGTTTTTGTGCCAACGAGGAAAGGAAAACGGATTGCTCAACGTTGGCGTCACTTTTGCCCAAGTGCATGCCCATCCTTTAGAGTTTGTTTGGGCGTTCTCCTGACATCCCTCGATTTATTTAAGGTATTATTTTCTATTTATTTAACATTATTCATATTGGTAAAAAAAAAAAAAAAAACATTATATATATATATATATATATATATATCACTAGAAAATCCTGCTGCTCACAGTGGATTTGTCTGGCATTTGGACTTGCAGGTTTGATTCTTAGCCACAACACTTATGGTGGCACCCACCCATGCTTCAGATAATAAGATTTTCCAAGCAGGTCTGCTCTGTATTCATTTATTTGAGAAAAAACGGAAGCTCACTGCAACAAATACTCTGTGACACTGAAGACGCAAATTAAAATGTCATTAATTTGAATGAAGAACAGCAGCAAGGCGAAATTGCGTTGTTTGTGCGCATACCGTATTTTGTTCTGAGGAAATAAAACCAGCAAATGCAATGTCTGTTGGACAAACTAAATGAAATGTCTTAAATAAATGCCTTTCTGCCTACCAGAAAGGCTTAATGCTGTCAAATCATTCGTATGAAAATATATATATTTTTAAATGCAGAAAATAAAACAAAACAAAACCAGAAAGGAAATAAGGAATCAAAGCTAGTTAAAACAATAAATGATTAAATGAAAAAGATAGAGTGCGAAAAAACTGAACGTTTCTGGAAGCCGAGGGGCGTGAATCAGACAGGAAACAATTAAATCAAAGCGAGGGGCAGAAATAAAAGCGGTGTGTGTGTGGGGGGTGTGTGCGTGTGTGCGTGTGTGCGTGTGTGTGTGTGTGTGTGTGTGTGGGGGTGTATGTGTGTGTGCGTGTGTGTGCGTGCGTGTGTGTGCGTGTGTGCGTGTGCGTGTGTGCGTGTGTGCGTGAGTGTGTGTGTGTGTGTGTGTGGGGGTGTGT
>JAOVYW010002559.1:2080-14951 GCA_025775045.1 Hiodon tergisus
ATTCACCGGTCTTGTTACGGTTAGCACACTGGCCTACGTTGGTGGTATATTCACCGGTCTTGTTACGGTTAGCACACTGGCCTACCTTGGTGGTATATTCACCGGTCTTGTTACGGTTAGCACACTGGCCTACGTAGGTGGTAAATTCACCGGTCTTGTTACGGTTAGCACACTGGCCTACGTTGGTGGTATATTCACCGGTCTTGTTACGGTTAGCACACTGGCCTACCTGTGCCGTTTGCACTTTATTTTCCCACACACTGCACAGCTGTGACCCAATGGGAACAACTCCTGCTGTTCCTGCCAAAGGAACAGAGAAAAACACATTTACCTTCAAACAGACCTGTCCCCATCCCTCAGACACCAGAGCTGTTTTTTTATTATTATTGTATACTTCTCTTGTACCTTGGTTGTTGGCTTTATTGAAAATAAGATGTTGGGTAGAAGAGATTCTGGACCAAGTGAACAATAGAATGTAACCACACCAGCCAGGAAAGACCAGAAAACCATCAGAATGTGAAAGTATCTGAGAAGATATCAGGCGAAAAAAAAAGCTATTACATGTTCGTTGTGATTGCTTCTTCCTCCACCGTCTCATTTTTATTACTTAACAACAATAACAATGATTTTGTTTTCTTCTGTAAATATCAAGCAACTGTGGATCCCTTCCCATACCGGACTTAGTACTAGATGCCTAGAAACATGAAACAGTGAGTATGACGCACTGCTTTCTCACTCAATAACCATAATACAACATGCATTCTCTAAGACTAAAGATTAAATAGAGCGTCAGGCCTGCATTTCAGAAATCAGTGACCGCATCGCACAGATAAAAAAATTACCTATTAAGAAGAACGGTTGATATAAGTAAGAAAAGCAGGAGGAAGCAGAATACTGGGTACTGGCGGACCACTTCTCTGAAGAGATCAACCTTGAGCCTCTGCTTGAGGTTATCCAGACGTGCTCTGATACCCGTCATTGTTTATGGACTCTAAATCAATAATATTAGTCAGCTCAAAACGACAGCGGCAAGAAACTACAGCGAAGTTATCGTTTGCCGACGGTTGCGGATAAGGTTTCGTCGTATAACTGCGGCTGCACGTTGACATACTATATAGCGTACATTATGTACATACCTGTAAGATAAAACATACAATTTCACAAAGATAGCTGCATCAAACCATCTGTCATAATTACCACCAGACGAAATAATAAAAACCGATATAACTTCGATTACTTCGTTGTCGCATGCACTCAATTCTACCTTAAATTTGAACAGTACGCTTTTTAAAATACCAAGTAACATACGCACAGCCATAGCAAATCGTGTCTGAAATTATAAAATATAAGGAATAACCTAGGTATGCATGTTCGTTTATTCAAAGCTACATGTTGAGCGGATCCATCTGTCTTTTAACAAGGTAGTGTCCCCTCAACGCAAATTTGATGACGTTTCCTGTTTACATTCCATGATTTTGCCTAAGCAATGTCACTTCCGGTGTTATTCGGAGGTGGCGAAACCTGCATAAGGACATAAGCAGTCGTGGGGCGCGCCCTGTGAGGTCCAGTCCTCTCGCGTCATCCATAAAAGCGAAGATCTATATACAAATACGATAAAAACTCATCTTCTAACCAGAGATACTTTGGCAAACACTTTTGATTTGAGTTTTCTAAAACTCTTCTCTAATGAACAAATATGAAAAGCGAAATAGCAGGCGCTAAACCTGCATCCCAGAGGTAGCCTTATTCTTTATTTTGTACCCGTTCTTGTCCTGAGATACTTTACAACCATGCAGTGTTAAGTTTTTATTCACATTCTGCAACTGGTCGATTTAATAGCAGTTTCCAGTCAACGTGAAGGCGTGAAAGCTGTTAGTATTTAAGATTTTGCAACCAAAACTAAAAAAATAAATAATCAGACATTGTTCTTGAGGTGAAGGCCTCCGGGAAATTCATTAAAAAAAATTTTTTTTTTTAAATATATATATATATATTTAATTTGTGGAGCAAATTAAAGTATACCCATACGTTACGTGCCCTGTAAATTCCCCCTCAGTGTGAGAAATACTGAAATCATTTAAAATATCAAGTTATTAAATTCAGTACAGCGTTCGCCGCTCGTAACCAGGAGAGGACAAGCAGCAATGTTGCGCTGGGGTGGGGTGAAATCAGCAGGGTTACCTTCGTCTCGTCTCAAACCAGAGGTGCCTTGTAGAGGGACGGTCACATTTAGATCACGGTGGGCTGGCGGATTCATGTCGGGGGGCGACAAGCAGACGCATTATAAACGATTGCAAATTCTAATATGGGGAGAATCAAGGAACTGGCCACTTTCGGTTATGGGTAATTTCTTATGACCAATTAATGGATAGTAATGAGTCACACAAAAAAGCTTCAAACAGAACAGAGAAATAAAGCAGTTTTCCCAGTCAGGTCCAAGGAACTTTTAAATTTGGTGAACGCCATCATATTAATATCCCTCAGCGAGTAATGGAATCACCAACACTAATAAATGACACTACTGCAGAGATCTGGTGCAGTAAACTATGACACCAAAACAAATCAAAAACTTTATTACAAAAATAAGTTACACTCACCTCGTCTTACAGTATAAAACAATTTATTTGCAGGAATGCAAAAGTTGTTGGCCACCAACAATACTTAAAAACGGTAAAATCTTATTGAAGGTTTATTGTCATAACACTTAGGGGTGTAACGGTTTGCCAAGTCCACAGTTCGGTGCAGAGAACAGCATACCAATTGATCTTTGCTGAGAAGTTCGCACCACTGAGCACTCAATGCTCAGTAAATTTCTTAAAATAAATGTATTTGTTTCTAGTTACAATGCAGGAAATTTCCTAGCAAGCGAAGAAGAAAAAAAACCCATTTAATTTCAGACTGACTAAAATCTAACAGATTGTCATTGTGGGTCAGATGGTTAAAACTGTACTGGAGCAAAAAAACAGTATGTTGGTTCTGTGAAGACTAAGCCCATCTCATTTCTAAACTACACATACAGAAGGAACAGAAATTGCTTCCACACCAAACCAGTCTGATCCCAATTTAAAATCAATATCATTTTATGCCAATTTTCTCCAGCCCCGCACATTTATAGGCTGGGGAAACATTCGGAATAGGGGAATTACTTTGTAGTTTAAAAATTATATTGGGTTTTTGGACAATATAGGACTACCTTGAGCAAATATGAGCCAAGTATTGCGATACAATTTTAGTACGGCGGCACACTTCCAATCGCAGGTCACAAACAAACAGCTTGTAGTGAAAGATTGGGTCTGAAAGCAGACCATTACACCCCCAATGACAGGAGAGGGAGTTAACTGTAGAAAACCAGATGTAATTCAGTCTTATGCAATACATGGAATATAAATAAAAGCCACACTATCCCTTTTCATACTGGAAGAGCATCGGAAGAGCAAACTATACTTACAAGTAGTAAATTATTAACCCTGACCGTATTCCAGGATTGTGAAAGAGAGGAAAGGGAGCAGGCTGGCTGTCAGAATAACCATGATTGAAAGGAAAATTGGGAAAGAAATCTGTAGATATTACAACGGTACAGATTGGCCTCGTTCAGATGGTTTAATACAACAAAATGCTCGACATCGTCTTCCATTCGCAAAAAGGGGAAACTGCAAGGCTTTTCTAAAAGAATTGATCCAACTATCATACAACCAGAAACTATCATACAACCAGTAAGTATGTAATCTGAAAAAGCAAGGCAGCCGGTTGGGATAAAAGCACGGCTGTTCTCAGTCTCATCACATGAGATTATTTACATGCCCAGTTTGACTGCTGGCATTGTCAGAGCAACAGCTAAATTAACCGTTACACCGTGTCCGTTAAGGCTGCTGCCTTTATGAGTGAAACACGCCACCTTTCATCCACATACAGCAGAGAGGTTAGTTCAATCCTCTGTACGGAGGTAGTTAACCAACCCTTTAACGTTCAGAAAAGAACATCTTACACGGAATTCATGTCAGGTTACACCCGAACCCGCAACAATTCTCTTCAGACCTATCGAAAACAACTTAACTTGCTTAACTTGGATATTCCAACATAAAGTTTCGATCAGCACAAAATATACAACGGCATCAAGCTCCGTCGAGCCACAACTTAAAAGTGCAACATTTGACATCCTTTCAGAACTCTAACATCTTCAAAAGTTAATTAAAATGGCAACTTTAATTGGGGGTGGGGTGGGGTTGGGGTCTGCAGAATCCAAGGCTTCTTGTGTAAAAAGTCACAGTGGAAGCATCTTGAATTCGCTCCGCTGATCGTTACCATCACGTCCGCTGGCAGCTTCCGGCGTAACCCCACACAGAAGGTGAGTCTTCACAGAAACGGGTCAGAACCGGCCTGGACCCCGTGCTCCTGATTGTCAGGTAACAAAAGGTTGCAGTTAGAAGACATTCCACAACCATCACAGACAGACAGACAGACAGAGAGACAGACAGAGACAGCAAAACAAAGCAAGGCAAGGCGGAAACATGCAAGTGGGCAAATTTAAGCCTGTGAAAATGGAGAACAGAGGATCACCGTGCGGTACAAAAGCACATCCCTTCTCTGCTCTCAAGCAATACCCAATTCATGCCAGCCATTTACCACTGAGGAAACGCAACATTCTTACATTTCAAATGAACCGTTTAACCCGTTAACGGTTGAGGACCAGTGTCAAAAGTGGCTCATTATGAAAATCATATTATGGATTCTTGACGAACTCCAATTTTCCTGAGTGGAAATTTCAAACTGAATAGTTAGAGTAGATTTAAAAGTCAGAACTGACTTGAAAATGTAACCAGTTTTGAGTAATCGATACATTCGTTTCTGTAATGCACACACATGCTCTTAAATTAAAATGAACTTTAACAAGAAATCCAGCAGATTTAGCCTGAACAGTTAGGTCAATTTAAAATCACAGGAATTAAAATATGTACAACATATTTAAATGGCATGCAGTGACATTGTAACATGAAACTAATTTATTCAAACCTTAAAGTCCATTTCTTCCATAACGAGCCTTAAATTTGAATGCAATTTGAGGGAAGAAATTGCCCAAACAGGAATTTGAAACACAATGAGGTTTTTAAACACTTGTGTGTGAAATTTTATTAAAGCAGAAAAAGAGCAAAGGATACAAGCAAAAATGTAAAGCCAAAACTGAGACTAATGCCCCCATTAAAATAACAAAAAGACACGCTACTTTCTAGCAATGTTAATATCTGTAACATACAAATAGATGTATTTGTATCCGATACAATAAACTGTGAAAGCATTCGCTTTCTTGTTAGGACAAGGACAAAAATAGAGCACAGATTGAACACACAACACTATAGCCGCAAAGCAGCCCTACTTCACAGGAATGCATATCTAAACTGGATGTCTGGGGATTTATCAGAATAAACTGAATTTAAAAAAAGAAAAGACAAGCTGACGCGTGTAGCATTCAAGTCCAAGCGATAAGAGTGAGAGATAAAAATATATACAAGAGAGGAATGGAGCCAGATTATCCACCCCCTCCCCCCCCCCGCCCCGAAAAAAATTAAAAGAAAAAGGCAACCATTCAGCTTAAAGGCCAATCAGTTTCAGATTTCCAAGTCTCTGTACAACATTCGTGTCACCGAAGCCCTACGCTTCTAATTCCATTGGTGCCCGTAAGAATCCTGATAATACTCCTGGTTGTCATATTTGTAACCATAGTTACCAGAATGATCACCGCCTTGGAGCGGTTGCTGTGCAATGGGTTGAGTGCCCCAGTTGTGATTATTGGTCTGGCGCCGTTTGGAATCGGGCTGGCTGTACCCATCAGCTTTGCGCTTTCCTCCTACATCTCCACCACGGCCGCCCCGCGCACCACGTACCCCGCGGCCTCTCTGCTGTGCGCCTCCTCTGGGCCCGCGCGGCCCTCGGCTGGATCCGGGACCACCTCTCTGGGAGAAACCGACCCAGCTCCTCGGGGCCGCAGACCCACGGCCTCGGGACGGGGCAACAGCCCTCGCACCTCTGCTTCCGCTTCCTCTTCCTCTGGCGGGAGCTTGAAAATCGTCGTAGCCATAGTAGGGATCTTCGTAGCCACCTCGGTAATTGTGATAATCATAGCCATAGTAATCATAGTAATCTTCATAGCCATAGTAATCAGGAGGATAGGAGTATCCCCCCCTACCTCTGGCTCGGGAGGGAGGGGGCATTTGAGGTTGACTGTAGTAATAGTAATCGTCATACCTGTGTCAAAGAGACGGGAGAGAAACAGTCAGTATTTTCAACATTCAGTTATATTCCTGCTGACTGGGCGAATACACTCAAGACAACTTCACAAAGGCCAAACAGATGTTGAATATTCCCATTATTGTGCAGACAAGAATGGGACTACCAAGCATCTTCGATATCAATGTTGTTCTTTTATCAAGGTGGTTTTACGTGTAATCCTCCAGCATGGCACAGTAACATTCCTATACATTGGTGTGAACAGAATAACGGACATTGGGACAGTTATGGGTTGCACACAGTGTAGATTTGTACATTTAATTTAAAAATAAATTACTGGAGGGAATATATTAATTACAGAGTAATAAACAAGGCCAAACCCTAGCCAGCTACCATTTAAAAAAGTATTTAGCAAAACCGATATGCAGACCCATAAGAGAACAACCCATAAGTGGACCTCATTTATATACAGGGTTCATTAAAGATTGTTCAAAGTCCATATTCCATAAATATTTCCTTTACAACCTGCATTTAAATTGCAAGGTTTGATTAAACCCAAATTAAGGTGACCCAAATGTTGGTAGACGTCAACAATGTTTAGCTAGCTAAATCCAATGCACACAATACCCCCGCCCTGTTTAAATTACTTATCCATTCTAGCATTGTAGATTACTACGTATCAAATAAAAACGGATCAGGATGAGTTTATTTTTTCCCACCATCACAAGTATTGAAGGAACAGTCAAAGGGTCAGCTAGGTTGCTAGTCTACCAAACAAAGCGATTGGCCATTTCATTTCACTGCATTACACCAGGTTCAGCAGTGACCTCACTCACACCCCACCCTTCAAGTATTGAAAAGGTCCCATTTTCTCAATAAAATAACATCAATAATAATAGGAGTGGTTTGGTCAGCACTTCACCTTTGACTATGTACATAGAAAAGCAATTGGTTGAACAGTGATCATTTTAAGCCTACATCTCAGGCCAAGACACAAAGCAGTAGAGAATTCCAGTGTGCAAAATGCTATTAGCTAGCTTACCACAGCTCAGCTACTAAGACAGACGGATCAAGCTGCCAGCTCATAATCAGCCCAACAAGATAGCTACAATTCCCCCCTTTGGCTAAACTCAGGTACACTTAAGAACCAGATTCAAGTCAAAAGATTGTGGGCTGAAATGGCCAAGATTAGCAGTGTCCAATTTGAAAAATCACATAGAATAAACATGCAAGTTTGCATTGTTTCATATTATAGTTAATGTATCCTTATAGACTGAACTAAGAGCATCAGCCAGCTGAACTAGAAACGTGGGGGATTGTTGCTAGAGCCCGACAGATATCGGATCACCGATGTGGGCCTTTTATAGAAATGTCTGTTGAGGCTTGCTCCTCTGCTAACGCACCGATACAATGCAGAGTATAATCTGTCATTACAGAACAGTCTTCTCAACAGGGCACCTCTTCCCATAATGATCTCGACTCCAGTCTTCCCAATTACTAATGGCGCAAAGCCACGCCAGCCCAGATGTTCGAATACAATGCTCTGATGCCGAGTGTAAAGGAAGTTCATTAGCAATGGCGATCATTAAGCTTTTAAACCAGTGGAATTTTAAACTTGCTCAGTAATATTCGATGTGCTCGCTACGTCTGCAGTCAGAGTGAACCCTGTCAACCACAAAGAAAGTACATATCATATCGAGAGTTATGATCGACTTTTAAATGTATCCTTTTTGCAGAGACACCGGACAATTTTTGCCTGGAATTTAGTATGGGTAGGTGGTATGCATTAGCTAAACAAACACTGCGTTATTTTTTAAATACTGACTTAAATCTGATTAAAGGGGGTCATGTAAGGAAAAACATTACCAGTTTTTTGACATGAGGGTAAAGCAAACCGAGAAATACTGAAAATGATCCTGATTACTGAGCAATTTAAAATTGTTGGAAAGCATAAAGAAGTTATGAACGGCTCTTACGACGCGATTATGCTTTCAATCGGGTTACATCACAAATCATGTTGTGGAGAAACGAGCCAAGTTGCAGCTAACAATGACCGTTTGCCAAATAAATTTTCATAAACGTAACGTTATTGTATAAATTGAACCAATATGTTAGGTTATACAGCTAGCTACATAATCATTTTCGATAATTTCTAATAATTCTAGTAATTCTACTGGAGATACTCATTGTAGAACATGAATTTTACAGTTCATTTTTGCAATGTCAGATTTGCGGTTCTTATTTAGACAGTAATGTTTATTTTTCAAATCTAAAAATATTTCCGTAAAAGCATACCTGTCCCTTTCTCCGAGAGCTAAATTTGACCGATCCACGCTAAAAAGCGTTTTTCATGCTACCAAAAAAACAAACAAATGTAATGGACATAACGGTTATTGGGATATTTACTCTCAAATTATCAACATCGGTGTCAGACCCAAAAATCCTCTACCGGTCGGGCTCTAGTTTTTGTTAGTTTGAATATTAACCAGCGACTACACAACTTCAGCAAACAACGCGGAAGCCAGACAGGAGCAATAGGGGCGTCTCCCACTGAAGTATTTTGATTAAAAAGCAGGAAGACATGATTAATTAAGCAAACGATAACGAGCTCATTTAAAGATGAGGATGCTTGCTTTGGGGGAAGGGGGGGAAGCAATGGATAAATGAAACAGTGTGTTGGTATGAAACAGTGTGTTGGTATGAAACAGTGTGTTGGTATGAAACAACTTAACTGAAATAGGCTTCCGGTACACGGCTGTGGAAGAAAGGCCCATATCCGCCCGACACGCTTTGGCCACACTGAGTACTACGCAGGGAAGTGAGCCAACAGAACCAGCGCACTTCCTGCCATGTTCAGGTATACCTGAGATAGGTGGAAACGTGCATTGAGGCATAGATGAAGTCTTTCCAGGGGAGACTGGGCTCACCAAGCTTGCTAAGTATCTGACGTAACCATACGGTGTTTTCAGAAAAATATTTGTGCATATTGTCCATAAGCTATCCACCAGAAATATTACCAAGCCAAAACTAGAAAGATACCCATCAACGTTAGCTAACCCATACAATTAATAAATTCATTTGACGTTAGAGTGTCGAATATGGCAAATTGAAAGTGACCGAATCAATGTGCTTTTTAACACAACACAAAACCTGACTGGCATGAAATCCTTGAGCGTTAACAGCACAAGCCAGCAGTCTGAAGGTAACTTCTAGTAGCAGTATGAAGACTGAGAAGGGGTTTAAAATTATTATTCCCCTCCCACCATGAGAAGTAAATAAGCATGGTCTAATGACAAAAAAAATCCTCCCCTGTTCAGAGTACAAGTAGTCTAATGCTGGATAATTTACAGAATAGCACAGGGTGCCAGGTAAATTCAAATGGAAGGCGTTTGAACTAGTTATGAATCTTTCCTGTGCATGTTCAAAAGCTTGATTTTTCTATACGTTTATAATTGTATAATGTAAAACCCTGTATATAATATATAATAAACCATGTATTGTAACTACCACGGTGCAGTACATGTGTCAGCTAAATTTAAATGTGCTAAAGCAGGTTGGCTTCCCATGACTTACAATTGTGTTTTAGCTGCCTGTCTCTGGGCTTTGCGCTCTTTCCTCTTCTGGTCTGGGGGCTTCGCGAAAACGATTTCCACGTGCTCTCCTTCCAGATCTTTACCGTTCATCTCAGCCAATGCCTGTGGAGGGTGAGGGGGTAAAGGCACAGTAAGGCACAGGGAATCAAGTCAAGACATTCTTCACTCAGCTACAAAGCTACAATGTCCAAAAAGACAAGAGATCCCCACACCTTCACTGCACCCTCCCTCTCATCAAAGTGAATGAAGGCGTAATCTTTCAATTTCTTCACTCGCTCCAGTGTGCCAAACTGGCTGAAATTCTTCTCAAGAATCTCCTCTGTCACAGTACTGGCGAGGTTCCGGACAAATAAAACTTTCACCTGAAAATGACAATTTAAAAAGGCAGCATTAGGCGAGTGTGGATAAATGGGTTAGCTTTCTCTGACTTACAACTTGCAGACCACTGAATCAGTTCAGGCAATTTTAATTCATCTTCACTGGAAAGCCCACAGGGTGGGCCGTGCACACCGGGACCAGGTCTACACCCTACCTTAGCCATGACCTCGGGATCAGGAACCTCAATGGGGTCAGCCCATTCCACGGTCACCACATTGCCCCACACTTTCACCTTCCCACTCATAAGCCTTCGTCGTGCTTGGGCCGCAGTTTTGTGATCCTCGTATTCCAAGAAGCAAAAGCCTCTGTTCTTTTTTTTGTCATCCGGCTGATGGTATAATATAACATCATTAAGACCCTCTGTTCAGAAAAAAAAAATAGAAGAGAAAACAATCACCATCACTTGGATAATTAGCTCTGAAAGAAACCACCACTGGTTATCAACAGGAGATGACTGGCATGTCAAGAAACTAAATAATAAAAGTTAATTAAGGAGAGACGCAATGCTTTAAACACAGTAAATTTAAGCCCATTCAAAACAATCATTAGAATGAATCCCAGTTTGAAGTACAGGCATAAAAATTTTAAATTCAATGATACCACACCATCACAGTGTCACAACATGAAATCCCTAAATGAAAGCTAACACATCCTCCAAGTAAAAAGAAACCTACAGCTTCTATAGATACAAGTCACCGAGAACTAAAGTAAATTCTCCCCTGCAAGAAGCTTACCCCCAAAACATTTTGTTGTGATGTTTTGAGCTGAGCTATAGTCCAAATTAGGCTATTCATTTACCACCCAGGAACAGAGCACACAGAAACAAATAAAACACACACTGGATTCTTCTGAACACCTATATATCAAAGGTGATAAGGAAAACGGACAACAAATCTGATAATAAAAATAAATTTTTACGTAAGAAAAATTACTTAATCAAAAAGCTTGAATTGGAAAAAATCTGAAATAGGTTACCTGTGACTTTACTAAACTCCTCTACGATCTCTTCTTTTGTCTTGCTCTTGGGGATCGAGCCCACGAACAGTCTGTTATTGGCCACAGAGATGCACACTCCAATGTGTTTACCGGGCCGGATTTCATTGTTGTTGCACTGTGGGACAGACGCATGCACACTGGATCATGAAAAGGGACGGGACAGGACGGGACAGGGCGGTCCGGTCCGGTCCGGTCCACATGCCCCGCAAGCCAGCGCAGCCGTGTGCAGGGGAACCTACCAGCCTGACCGCCTCCTGGGCCGCCGCCTTGGTGCAGAACGTGATGAAGGCGTAACCCCGGTTCAGGCCACTGAGGGGGTCCATCATCAGCCGGAGGTCCCAAACGGGCCCCGCCTTCTCAAACAGAGGAACCAGTTCATCCTCAAACAGATCACGGGGAATTTTGCCCACAAAAATCTGGAGGGGGACAAAAACGATTGCGTGAATAATAAACGACAACCTGATTTTAAAAATAAAACCATGGCTGTCATCAACACTGAAGCTTTGAAAAGTATAAATTTCAATGCACCGACACTTTGACTACTCTAAAGCGGACTGAAAGTTCTGCACTGCTATAGCAGACCTGACCTCAGTTCCCACAGTGGGCTGTTGTCCAGAGTACACAGACTCTGGAGGGGGGCCGCCATACTTCCGCTGCCCCGTCGTCACATCCAGTGTGTAGCCTGTTCTCTCCAGCAGAGCCTGTTCAGTTCAATTGGTTATTTACAAGTGCAGCCAGAGTCTGGATACTGCAAGATTTAGCATATAAACAAAGATTAAATTCTCATCCAACACATGTGCAGTAGGTTCCAGGTATACTGGTCACAGAAAGCCATTGAATTCAGTTGGAGATTAAGCCTGTTTAAGCTTAATTTTGCATCACTTTTAAGCAAACTTCATGTTGAGGAAAAACTGCACTGACCCAATTCAGTAACAGCCTTTACAAAAATGTATAGTAGAAGTAATCACAATCATAAAACCACGGGACAATCGGACGTACTTTAATTTTAGCTTCATCTGGTCCTTTGTTGGAATCTGAAACTTTGGTCCCCTGTTTCTCCCTCTGTCTGTAGGTCTTCATTACGCCGCACAGGAAGGCACTTTTGTTCTGATAGGACAGGATAATTATGAGCCGTCACCACACCACATCATTTCAGCTGTGGCTCACCTCTACCTGCTCATACATACCTGAACATGTGAGAGATCGCTTTCTTTAAACTGTAGTAGCACTTGTAGTGCACCATCTTCATTAAATTCTTTCAAAGCCTCAAGTGCCCTTTCATCAAGATCACTGTGCACTACCAAACCTGGAAACAATGACACAGTACGGAAAGAATCATAGATCAAGTATACACTGCAGGCTCCTTACACTTTCTCTGGTTTGGAGTTGGAACTCGCCGTGGCCATTGGATAATTCAAACGACACTTAAATATAACTAAAGGGAAAAGAGAAGGCAAACCAGCGGCCGTCAGGACGTAGCTTCACATCACCACCATAACCCTCCCAATGTAATCATTTTATTCACGTTTCGTTTTGAGGAATTACTCCTTCATGTCACAGATAACTTCCACAGCTGCCGTTCCTGTTTGTGTCCATCTGGTAACTCCTGGCCCAACACTTGCCCCTGGGCCCCCGAACCCGGGCCCTGGCCCAACACTTGCCCCTGGGCCCCCGAACCCGGG
>JAOVYW010002561.1:0-14949 GCA_025775045.1 Hiodon tergisus
ATGGGTATACTAAAAGGGTTTTTTAAATGTACCCCCCCCCCCCCCCCCCAGACCCTTACCTAAACCTGAATCTGAAATCTGGTCATAGGAAAGTTTGATTGTGAGTTGAAGGCTCTTTGGAAGAAAGCACTTGTGATGGCTTTCCTTAAGAAACAGGGATACCTTTGCTTCCTGCCTCTGCTCAAACAAGGTTTGGGATTTCTGACTTCTTCAGCACCCCTCCACTGTATTGAAATGTGTTTGGAGAAGCTGCAGTGGGGGAAATGTAATCCTAACATGCCGATTGCCATGGATATTGAAATTTATTGTCCAATAGATGCCATAATCAGAGGTGGAGACGTTTTGGAATACAGAGAATAGAATAAAACGAAAAGCACCAGCAGATGTTGTTGGGTGCCCATGTTCTGCCATGATGACATAGATGGGAGTTGGAGTTCAGCTCAGAATGGTCTGGCGGCAGTGGCGGACTGGCCGTCGGGAGCACCGGGACATTTCCTGGTGGCCTGAGGGTCGTTTTGCGCAAAATTAGCGGTCAGGTGGTTTGCGTGAACAGGGTGGCCTGGGATGGAGTCAAATTCCCGGCCTGAATTAGTGTTTCAGTCCGCCCCTGTCTGGAGGACATCTACATGAATATCACACCTTTTCCCCCGTAATGAAGTCCACCTATTGTTTCCATTGACCGATCATGGCCAAAGTCTCTATTGGAATTAAGGGCTGGGATCACAAATAAGTATCTACTGTTGAAGTCAGGCACTGAAGTCAGGGGCAGTATTGCTCGTTGGGTACCAGCAGACGTGCACATTGCCATGTTTTTGCAGGCCACGGTGAAGGACGGCTCATCAGACCATAAGAAATCCCTCCCCTGTCTGGCAGCCCATTGCCTATGCTCCTTGCTCCACTGGACCCACAAACGGTCATTTCCAATGGTGTGTAGTTTACACCGTCTGCAAAAACGTGCTCTAACAATTGCATATTATTCGCCATGGTCTCCTCTCATGCCCATGCCAGTTCTTCACAAAGACACACTCACACATGCTCTGTTAACACATTGCACACATGGATTTTATTTATGCAAGGAAGAGACTGCTGGGATGAGACCTCCAGATATATCCTGATCGTTGAAGCGAATTCTCGCTTGAACTGGAGGAAAAAGTGAAACGCAATAAACTAAGGGAGGTGTATACGCCATTCCGTTTTAAAGATAATCCCAAGGTGCAGAAGTTGAAGGTTAACCCGCAAGTGTTGATGTGTGTATCTGCTTCTAACAGAGCAAAAATGCGCAAAAGGAAATGAGGAGGTGAAAGACTTTGAAATGACTCCAACTCTGTGTCCTCTGAATCCTTCAATGTTGCAATTTAAGTTTCATCAGGAAGGGAGTTATTTGAGGAATTCTGAATCACTGGCTGATTCAGAGGACAGCTACCAACCATTGTTGTCACTTACCTGTGACTGAAACTAACCATCCAATGAACAGAAACATGGTTGCAGACCTGTTGCCGTTTATAAGGTAATTTAGAATTAGATAATACATCCCTTTGCTTGGGCACATGTTAAATAAATCACTAACACTGGATGCGATGTGATGCTTTTTCTGTCAACCCAGAATTCCTGAGTGCACTCCTCTGAATTGTGCAGTGCTTCACTCAGGTCCTCTTAGCATTTAGAGGCTAGCACTCATTACGCATGCAAAGCCCCAGTGTTCGAACCCACGGGTGCTGAATAAGTTCCCTTTGTGCGATAATTGGGGATCATTCTGTGCTTCCCACAAAGACATGCCGGGGCTCCCCTCTCCCTCTGCAACTCTCCGAGCCTCTGTCTCCCTGTTTTTCTCCTCGTCCTAACACTGCTCTCCTTCCTTGTTTTCTCTGTAAGTCGCCGTCTCTTCAACGGCAGTTGTGTAACTTGTTGCATAAATACGCACTAGCACTGTCAGTGCTGGGCTTGCTAAGTCTAGGGTTGTTTTGTGTTGCTCTTTTATTGTTTTGGGTTTTTTTTATTAGTTTTAATGCCAAGTTGTAGTTATGTTTCCATTGGTCTTTTAATTTATTCATATTTCTATCGCTTCCTCTGTCATGATTGGTTGGTTTCTACTGTGTCAATGCAAAATACAATATTATGTAACAGGCAAAACACAGCCTAAGTCTATTTAATCCTGTCCCAGTCATGTTAAGGTTCCTGTCCCCGTTCACACAAGTTATGTAAACAGACATTGCAGAAAGTAACCTTCCAGGCTTTGGGATTTGAACTCCTTTGAGCTTGAACTTTTCATTCTGTGTACCCCCTGCACAAATTTACAAGCGTCCTGTCCCAGTAGATGACCTATCAGGTGCCCTTCTGGTATCGTTGGGGTATTCATTACATAATCTGTGTGGGTTTTATGTTTGTTGAGATAATGATATAGTTGATAGAGTAATCATAACCTTTTGACATTGCTCTCATTGGCTGTTCTTATGCACCACTGAACATAGACAGTTACATTGAATAGTGCTTGTCTACATAATAATATATATAATTATATCGATGGTTGTTATCTGAAATGTCTGTAGTTACTGACTAAACCGGTTGTGAAAAGTGGAACTTCTCTTACCTTTCTGGATCCCTGCCCTATCTTTCTCTGGCAGCTGTAAACCAATGCTGTGGTTCAAGGAGGAATGAGAGACTTAGACCTGTACACTAGGGCAGCCTCAAAGATGCATCCACGCTTGAGAATTAAGGCCTATGTGCGTTATGTACTGCGCAAAAGTCTTAGGCACCCTAGCTTTTTAACATAAACGTAATCTTTGGTGTTCTTCTGTCTTCTGCATTAGTGTGTCAGTAGGAAAAAAGTTACTTTTAGATGTCCAAACATTTTCAATCAAATCATTTTCTGAGAGGAGAATAAGAAGTTCTGGTATGGCCTCCACAGTGCCCTGATCTCAGCATCATCGAGACTGTCTGGCATTACCAGGAAAGACAGAAGCAAGCGAGACAGCCAAAGTCTGTAGAAGAACTGTGGAAAGTTCTCCAAGATGCTTGGAACCGTTTACCAGCCGACTGTCTTTAAAAAACTGCATGACAATGTACCTAAGAGAATTGATGCAGTTTTACTCACATCAAATTTTTTTACTGTTTACTGCCCTTTATAGAATATATTCAGAAACTAAAAGCATCTTTGCTTTACAGAATCGTGCCTAAGACTTTTGCACAGTACCGTATGTAGCTATTTATGCCTCCTTTTCAACCACAAATGTGGACGCAAAAAGGCCTCCTCCAATCCCGACTGTGAACGCATTTTTGAGGCCATTGATGGTGAATGCGGGTCATAGTGGCATTAGGCATAGTGGTCAGAATCCTAAATGACCATGAGTCACTAAAATTGTGTGTTGAGACAGAGTCCCTAGATCCTACTGATTCATTTCCCCATCCTGCTGTACCTGACTGTGTTTATAAAAGGGCTTTTTGCCTAAACAAAATCCCACCAATTTTCCTATCACCATTGCGCTCATTTAATGTAAACATTATTGTAAATGTAGACACCAGTCTTCGTACATCAAGTATTTCTGAAATCAGATTTTCCAAAGGGTTTTAAAAGATTGAAAGAAATTTGTATAGGAATTATTTTGATAAACAGAACCCTATTTTAAAAAACAGTGGTTCTTATGTGGATGTTTTGTCATTCTGTCTTTCTCTCAGATGTCGCCTTGATTGGTTGGTCTCATGGACAATATTTTAACCTGGGTGAGAAAATACCAGACCAATTTAGTCCCGGTGTGCAATAACTGCTTGGGACTCCAGCTGGAAAACATACTATCTCCACATTAACAATAGAGACAAAAAATAAATTGGTCCGTGCTGTCAATCACTGCTTACAAAAGGTAAAAATGCCCTCTCTTTTTTTGGCTCTTGAATAAGGGTTTAGTACATTCCCCACAGAGGACCTGGCAGTTCAGAAAAGCTAGAAGCCAGTTGCCAAAAACCGATAAACCTTTCTACATCCTCCTTTTCCCTGGAAAATGGACAGAAAGGTGTGAATTAAAGCTCTTCCTGCCTCCACGTTGAGTTATTCAAACGTGACTCTCACGTCCAGCTCAATCCGCTCTGCGGTTCGAGAGAGCGCCTTCACCGACCAAGCCCCTCGGGAGAGCTGACCAATGTGAACTTTTAGAAAAACAGTTACCAACAATAGAACTGACCGTCAAACAAAATTGGCCCTCACGTAGTTTTGGAACTAACTAAAATGATTCTGAGTGCACAGACATGTGTCATAATGTAGCCTTTTCTCTACCACTCTCCGTCACTCTCAAGGGCAAAAAGCTCTCGTCTATTACGGAGGAATGAGATAAACACAAAGCAGGAACGACACCAACAAGGTTTCTACGGGTCTCCAGAGATTAGAATGATTTACCAAGGATTAGGCGGCTCTGTGTTTGTTGTGAACATGCAGTGTGCGGCCCTGTAGCAGTGGTCATAATTCCCCACCCCAGACAGCTTTAATACGTAAAAACATGCCCAATTCAAAACATTGAACAAATATTGTTATCTATCTTTTCTTCTAATGTGTGATTTTGAGGAACTGGTATTTCCAAAATGCAGTGCGTCTTTTGATGCATTGTTAAATATCAGACGATGTTCTAAAAGATATTCACTGTGCCCCTCTGTTCTTTCGGTTCCCTGGTGGTCTCCAAGAGACAGTTGAGGCTACCATAGACTAACCTTCCAACAGGGGATTAACACTGCTCTGTTGAATCAACACTGTCCCAGGTCACAGACACTCGAACAGGATGGTGGGCAGGGCCAGCGTTGAAGCGTAATGCGTGATGTCAGGAGCAGCAAACCGTCCTCTAGTGTTTATGGTCTCTGTGGAGTGTAAGAGGGTTGCAGATGTAGACACAAACAAGGAGGAGAAAGAAAAGAAATGGAAAGATATAATGGAAGTATATGCATGCTGAAAGTTCATATGCATATGTGTAGCCTGGCGCTAGTTCCGATGTTTTGACTGTCATTTGAAATAGCAGCATGCTAGGCAGGCTGTCAGTCAGAATATCTGCTACTTCTGCTTCTCGGGGGAATATAACATATAAAGAATTTAGCAACAGGAAGGGAGAGACCTGCAAACTCTGATTTAACCCCCCGTTATCTGATACACAGCTGGACTGCAGCTGGAAGCCCAACAATTATTTTTCAAACCCTGGAATCTAATGGCTTTTCTCAGGACCTCTGTCCAGCTTGCCTAGTGCTGACGCTATACATGCAACTTCTGTTTATTCCTTTATTCATCAATAAATTCTTCCTGTAGTGTTTTTCTTAAAAAATTTCCACAGAACTGAACACAGCAGCTTGCTATTAGCATTTTTTTCAGACGTTTAGTTTGTATGTTTATTTCTTTTTGTTTTGGAACTGAAGGACCAGACTGCACTGAGAGTGTCTTCTTATGATGAGTAATGATAAACTTTACTGTATCCTCGAATGACCCTTCTTGATTTCCCTGCCACTCCAGAGTTAATAATTGTGAAATGCACTTCTATATTGCTCGTGCCAGTGGTACGAGAGACATTTGTAGATGTAGTGTGATTCATTGTTTTATCCCATGGCGTAAGTGAGACTGAGGTAAGTGTATGCCCGGTGTTTGATAAGCCTGAATAATTTGGTGCTTCCTTGCTTAGCTGGGTTTTGGGGAGGTTTCTTGCGTTGGCGTGCTTCTGTGACGTCGTGCAGCTCTTTGCCATGTGTTCACCATCCTGGCACCCATGTGTTCTCCATGTCTCTGAGGAAGTAGAACCCCGTCTTCTTTACATTTTTTGCAAGCGCCACTTTGAATGCAGCTCTGCCTAATGCCTGCTTACTGGCATTGTCTATGCTATTTCTGTCTGGAATGTGGCATTGAACGTTTGATCTGATAATCTTCCATTCGTAATCATTCGAGACTTGTGAGTGGTGTAAACTTAATGGATTCGTCATTTGTTGATTAGAGGCTTGCAAATTCAATAGCCTAGCCTCTTGACTTTATTACAAGCCTTCAAATTTATTACAGGTAGAAAGGTAATCACATACTGGATAATTCTCCACAGTTACTCAACGTGGCCTCCTCCAGTAAAACAAGGTTATAGATTTCATTCGACTTATGCCCAAAGTTCTCTCACATAAAACTTGTTGGGTTCTCCCTGGAAATTATAGCCCTAGCTAAACTGATCTGGTGGGGATCCCCATCTATGCAAATCTTACATTCCATTTTCACCTTTACAAAAATACCTTTCCTTCTCCCAGTCACTCTGCTGGCACCAGATAAATGCTATCTTTTGTTTTCAGAGCTGAGCTCAAAAGACAATCCGTTCCCCGGAATTTTGGTGTGTTGCTTCAGCAGTCACTAATTTATCCTCCACCGTCTCTAAAAGTTACTGTTATCTGCCAGCTTGACAGAAGTCTTTATCTGTAACCTCGTAAAAAAGGACACATAGATACAAATATCAATTCACTGGTGCCTCTTCAGATAAAGATAAGTGCAATTACTGTTTCGCCAATTGTGCTTGGTGAAGCCAAAAGTTCTGTGGTTAAAGTCATTTTCCAATCTCCCGCTGTCATGAGGATGATGCTGCGGTTTCGTTCTCTTTTTAGTGTGTCCTGCATGACAACACGATTACGCACAGGAGATACGGTAACAGTGGTGGTCAAATATCACTGCCCCCCGCCCCTGGGTACGTCTGCTTGCTATTGTCACTAGCTGGTAATAGAGGCAATTTCACCAGGTCAGATCTTTTGCTGTGCAGGTCCATGCTGTGCGAAATAGAGATAAATGATAATTGTGATCATTGAAAAGTGATGATTTAAAAAAGATAATTTAAAAAAAACAAACCTTACATATATATGATTAATGGAAGTGGTTAAGGAAGAAGCACAATGTACAGGAAACACAGTAACATGACTAATCAAGCAGTCTTTTGCTTAATGATAATTTTGTTTCATGGAAAGTCCCTGTGACCTCCTCTCTATTGCCTGTGTTTGTATTTGGCGATTTTTTTTTAAGGATTCTCTGTTTCCAGTAATTCCAACTTGACTTTTATCTAATTTCAATCTGTTCTCCACCACCAGCAACATGACTCATCATATATCCTGTGCTGTCGTTGTCATCACTATTACTATTTTATCAACAGCTATACATGATCAACTTGGTTATTTTTTGGCATATACAGCCATTCTTCCATATTTGTTTGGATGAGAGATTATTTTGTGCTGCTCCTTTGATTGAGAAGCTAAATCCAGTGTTTATGTAGTTATCCTCTCTGTCTTTTTTGGAGAGATTATTCATGCGTCACGGACAATCTCTCCAAGATATATTGTTTTAATTGTTCTCTCTCACCACAAAAGTAAAACCAAAGAGGAAATGTTGGACGTGAGACTTGTCATTTTACATCCACCAGTCCCTACACATGCATGAATGACATCAGAGGAAGTGAAGGAGAGGAGGAAAGCAACATTCCTTTCTAATGCTTTCCTGCGCGACTCTATGTAACATCCGCTCTGGGGCACCAGCCCCCGCCCTCACAGACACCTACTCACTGCAAGGAGCCCTGTTTCCCCTTATCTTTCTTCTCAACAGAATCTCACCCAGCCCTTGTCCAAAACTGTTTCCCAGGGAGGGCAGAGGAAGCAGCCGCTAAGAGTCATTGTCAGTAAGGACAGGGGAATTTCTTGTCACCAAAGGCCGACTTGTGCTCGTTGCAGTCAGACGCTGAGTTCACATACAACAGGGGCCGAATGACCTCACTCGCTTTCTTTCACTCTGACCCTGATGTCATGGGTAATGTGCCGCTTGATGGCAGGCATCCAGAACTGCTCAAATGAATCACCTATCTCTCGTTTTTTATTGATGTGAGTTCCGTATTGATGTGTGCCTTTCAATCTAAATCACTAATAGTAATTTGCCTCTTGCACATGTGAATTTGATTAAACGTCTAGAAAGAAGCTATAGGTTTTGGATTATACCGTAGTGCTATCAACAAACAAATTGTCCAGCCCAGAATCGAAGTAAGAAGCTCCTCCCCCTGGGCAAGCCCTGTCCAGTGGGGAGGATTTTCAATTCAGAACTGCCCTATTCACATTCACTCGTCACGCTTGGCAGGATCCTTTTACAAATCATTCCATCCCAAGGCCGTTCTTCCCTTTTGGAACCCCAGCCCCTACACTCCCATTCTGCACACCCCACCACCCCTGAATCTTCTCAGACCTGACCCCAGAGACCAACCGAGAGCTCTTGGTTCCAGACTCTGCTATCCTCAATGCCTGCAGCTCTTAATGACAGCTCTTCCTAATATGTGTCTAAGAAATGTGGCCAATCAAGGTGTTTTCCATCCTGTCTAATAATGTTGCTAAACGAGCCAAAGATGGTTGTCTTTGCTAACCTCAGAGTGTAAAGACTGCAGTGCATTTGAAAGCCTACCTCCAGTAATAGTTTTTCTGCTGTAATTACGTTTGTCCAGGGTTTTGGCAAACTGCCTGGTTTCAATGAAGTGTAGTTGATGAAATTTCCACATTGTTTATTATTCACTGATTTAATATAAATGCATAATGAATTGAAATGCCATTACCAAAATCTGGTGCTCGTAGATAACACATTAATTACATTTTGGAGTCTGGGATATCGGGTGACTGTTTGCTCAGGAATTGGGTTTTATTTGAGTGGTCCTTTCAGTTAGTCTCATCTAAAAGGATTTATACTATCGCTTTCAATCTAATATTAATTTCTCTTCGTCTTCTGTTAATAAACTCAGTCATTTTTCCGCATATTAAATTCTTAAACCAATAGGGAACCATAAAGGCGTATTGTTTTCAGGGATCTCACACAATATTTGTTAGTCCTATGTTTAAAGTTTTATGCTTTTGAGTTTTAAGCATTCTCCGAGAAAATTTACATTTCAATCTCAGACCGAGAGAGCTTCTGTGATCAGTCTGGTAAATCCATATCCCATTTATTATTATTAAGTTTTGTGTTAATATTCCAGGTTTAAAAAATCATGTACAATACAGATACAGAAAATATATATATAAAATAATAATAAACATGATCAACCTCATTACACATGGCAGACTATTCCCATAATTGTGTCTTGAAGGGAACCATTTGCATATCAACCACTTTGAGTTATTTTTCCAACCCAGTTAGTGGTAATATGTAAACAAGCATGTTGAAACCAGGTTTTGGAATATGAATCGTGACTGGGGATCTAATGGAGTTGTTATTTTAAGTGACCAGTAGAATATAATAAGTCCCCACAATCCAGAAAAAAAGACACTTTGTGATTAATATGAATCATGGGAGAGATTTGCAGCCCCAAATCATGCTCTCCCCAGTCTTCCATCCCTGGAGAAATGAAGAAAAAAAATCCTTGGTTTTCACAGACAGTCGCACGCAAATCAGGAGCTCTGAAATTAATATCAACTGGATCCACTTTATTAAAAATGGCTTTGTCTCCTCTACGGCTCATTTGCACTGGTGGACAATGTTCATCCTTTATTTCATTATTCAGTTTTTTTTCTTCATTTATTTGGAAGAAATTGTTTTATGTTGACTGTAAGTCACCTATGTGCCTATTTATTGCTTAGCTGAGGGAATAAACCTGGGCTAAGCCCAACATTTCCATGCACCCCCATTGTTCCAGTGACAGTAGGGGACAGCTGGTGCTTCCTGAAACATTCACTTTTTCCTGGAACATCAGAGGGGCAGCCTGGTTTGTTTTTTTCTCTCTGGCCCAGGCACACTCCAACGCCTCCATATTTGATTTTCATGAAACAGTTTCATTTATTTCTAACCACGCCTTTGACAAAGTCAAAACACAACCTTGGTTCAAATTTAGATGCTGTCTAAGGGCTGGGTTGGCACGGTGTTTGGGTATGCTGCCCAGCTACCCTCCGCTGGGTGCCCCGAACATCAAAATATTCCCAGACATTCAGGAGGGTAAGGTCTGAGGATACGTCTGCTCCGTGAACCCTCTTCCTAGGGCGAACAGCTTTCTGATCATGTGACTCCAGGGCTGAACTCCGCCGCCGCTGAATCCAGCCAGGGCAATTGTTTTGCATCTGCGTACTTCCGGTGTGAACCAACAAACACAGAAGCGAGACTAAGATGCTGGATTTCCCAATCAATGATTCCAAACATGTTCTTAGATACCCTTGCTCATATGAATTAATTAATAATGTGATAATAATTGCACACTCTGTGATTACTACAGAGATTGTTTAATAATGTATCATAATAATAATAATATTGTAATAAATAAAATAAAATAAAATGTACTGAGATAAAATGTATTAGAAGGCATACAAAAAATAACAAAAGCAGCCCATCACAAGCAAGTTTTTTTAAAGGTTTTTTCTTCATTATGGTGATAAAGGTTTTGACGCATTCACTTCTTCAAATAACCATTTCTCAATTATCATAGCAACTGCAGTATTGTATTGTATTGTTGAATTGAAGTGGTTTCTAACAACTATATGTTTTAATATGCATCTAAAAATGTACTTAAAATACCTTTTAAAAACACCAATGATTATTACATTATTTTTGTTGAGTACTTATACATTAGATTAATAATGAATGTATATTTTTAAATCACCGTGGATATACACTTAGTGGCCAATTTAAAAGATGCTCTGTTGGGTTGAGGTCTGTGGACTGTGCAGGCCACTCAACTGAACAGAACTCGCTGTGATGTTCCTGGAAGCATTCTGATGCAGTCAGCACTTTGTGTCATGGTGCATTATCCTGCTGGACGTATCCATGTGATGAAGGGAAAACTGTAGCCATGTAGATACACTTTGCCATTCAAACATCGCTCAACTTTTTGAGGCACCTAACATGTGCCAGGAAAACATTCCTCGTGGCATTACAACACCACCAGCAACCTGTACCATTGACGCCAGGCAGGATGGGACCAGGAGATACTTTTCCAGTCCTCAATTGTCCAGTGTTGTTGATCACATGCCCAATGCCACTTCTTCTTTAGCTGATAGGAGTGGAACCCGGTGTGGTTTAGCTACATTAGCTGCATTCCGCACTCCACTGTTGTACTGCCCCAGTATTTTTATTTTGTTTATGGCCCGCCTGTTAGCACGATTCTCGCCAATCTCTTTCAACCTCTCTCCTCAACAAGCTGCTATCACCCACAGGACTGCTGCTGATTGGACATTTTTTGTTTGCCCCTGTAAACCGTAGACACTGTCATGCATGAAAATCTCATAGGGCAGCTGATCCTGAGAGACTGGAACCAGTGTGCCCAGCACTGATGATTTTCTCATTCTAACATTTAGTCGAACTGGATACCTTGATGCCTGTCTGCCTGCTTTATGCAGCATGCCAAAGTCACATGAATCACTGTCCACAGAAGAGATCCATCTTTGTAAATGGGGTGGAGTACCTAATAAACTTGTCACTGAGTGCATATTGAATAATAAATGCACATGAATAACTATAGCCACGCTTATAAATTGGTAAAAGATTACTGGTTTAAATCTGTCAAAAATAAAGATGACACTATGTGCAATGGATTTTTACACTTAGCTCTTGTGCTGGGCGCTGTGCCGAGGGGGGCACTGAGGGTTGGAACACATCAACTGGGTGACACTTCCGGTTTCAGAAAGATCCCAGGAGAAAAAGAGCGAGAGAGGCGTTGTGAAAGGGGCGTTTCTCGAACAAAGGACATTTCCCCCTGAATATTGTTCTCTCTTTTCAAGACTTAGCATACTTTTCTCTCTGCCTAGGTTACTGGCCTCTGAGCCAGACCTCTCATACATCTTGGATACAGAGTCATTGCGCCCGTTTCAAAGAGCTTTCATTGGAAGCAAGGAAGTCCACAAGTTCAGTATTCCAGGCAGTATGTCTATGATGGCCACCTAACAGAGATTTTCTGTGACTCTTTCATGTCTTTACATGCTGACACTTTTAGTGTATACAAAAATGTCACAAGATATCCCCAGACACTTTTTCACATCTCATTTCAATAATATATTTTTGTAAATGAAACAAAGCTATCTTTCAATTTATATTGGTGACTTGTAAATATCTTTGTAACTTTTCAGTGTATTCATACTAAACCGTTTAATTGAGAAAAGCCAAACTTTTTAATTCAGAAAATAATCCACAAATAAGGATTCGTAAATGAATAGAATTGCCGCTTTAATCTCTCATTGTGTAAAGCAGGAGATTAATTTAACGGTTCTCATAACTGAACCAGGCACCGGGGTTTGTTTGATGTCTTAGAAAGCTCTGATTCTCTTTTCACAGAGTGAAGTTAGTTTTTGCTTCGCCTCAAAAAAAGAAAAAACCTTCTTGCATAACATTGTGTGTGTGGTTATTTTTTTATTTTTTTGCTCTGAGTTTAGGGCACAAAGTGATCTTTTGTTTTGAAGCTCTGAAGTCTTTCTAATGAATGACCCTGGAAAAAGGCTCGCACTGAGCCGAATCACGTAGTGCTAGGATTTGCACGGCAACAAAGAGATCTGAAATAAGTCCGCAACTTGTGCCTTGCTACTTTACTGATGCTCCAGAATGTTCAAAAATATAAACCGGCATTAAAAATTAAAAATTGATTTTCTGTTTATTGTCTATTGATGGTTTCAGTCGTGGTATTTGTGTTCGTTTATAATGTTGTTTATTTGTACATTTTGTTGTTTAATAAGAGCGGTGCTTTTGATTTTTACAAAGGTTTGTCTGCCTTTGTTTCACAGGTTCCGCTCAGAGAAGAATTGATCCTGAAGAGTTCCAACCTCTTATTCCGTTTCGGTCTGGATCTGTAAACAAAGTAGAATGAAACAGATTGTTAGGATTAATGTTTCTTCCCCAGACGATATGTCCACTATTTCAGCGCTCCTTATAAAGTCACAGGCTAAGCGCATGCTCCTCTGCGCATACAATTACAAGTAACTCTACGTCATCAGTTATTGACATCATTCAGCGCATTTGAACCAAAGTTCCAAATAAAATTTTTTCCCCTTACATCCTTGTCAGCAGGATACGTGATACTATTTAATATTGCAATTGTATTACGTATTATGTAACTATTTTCTTTGTGACCTTTGTGTAACTGCTTATTTTACATCTCATCGTTTATTTTTCTTTTTTCCGCTGAGGACTTTTCCTCATTCCTGCCTCTCTTTTTCAGAATGGCATCGTTCTGATTCCCAAGCTGTACAAACTTTCAAGTGAACAGGGTCTCCCCTTTTTCCAAAAAAATAAAAAAAACGAGAAAAAAAATTCCTGGGAATTCACAGCTCACCATGTGAAGCTGATTACAGAGAGGGCATAACAGTGCGACGGAGAACATCTGTGAAATCCAAGATGCCCTGTAAATTCGTACAAGGCATTATAAAGCAGCACCCTGGGCTCAGTTTTATTATCGCGTGAAAAACTTTTTCCCACAAATGGGCGAAAGTTACTGAAGAAATGTATTATGGTCACATGAATCTCTGATTCATGCATCCATGGCGAACCGTGATTGTTGAAACAATCCTTTACAAGGCATTTAAAACTTATAGAATGGGAACGTCTCGCCCAATTTAGGATTTGACCCCTGTGGTCCAGAGGTAAAGGCCAGACATTCTCTGGTTAACATGGCAGTATATTTCTTCTCAGAAACTCTTGAAAGTTGTTCCCCCTGCACAAAAAAAATAACCACTTTTTGTTCACCCCCCCCACTGACAAAATCAATAAATAAGGGGAAAAAAGTCTAAAACCACAGGCAATCAAATCAGTGCCCAGAATACCCTGAATTACTCCAGTGTATTGTGAGATTCGTGCATTCCCTCATTCTCATTTAGTATTGCTAAAACCGCTACTTCGGTTTGTGTCTCACGACACCTGACATGTATTGGTGTTGACGGCTCCCCAAGCACATGGTGGAAGCCCACCATGAGGAGAGATTAAATTCTCTGCTTCCCTTCCTTCCCAAGACCAGCGCTAAGCATTGTTCATTGGAATAATAAGTGTTGCTTTTAATTTTTTTCCCAAAGTATATGACACGTTGTAATAAGATACAGCGTTGTAGAGTACCATCATAAAATCCACAGTAGCACACAGCCAGCAAAGTTAAAAGATTACAAAGGACAAATAAAACAGAAAACGCACAAAATAATCAAATACATTTACAAGCACAGCTGACACAAAAGTGAAATCTTTAAAAGTACAGTATTAGCTATAAATTTGGCCATGTAATGTGCTAAGAGTGTCTGCAGAATGACATAAAATCAATTGGACCTGTAAGCAGGCTTCTGGTTCAAATCCAACTGCAGCTGTACTCCTGAGAAAAGTACTTCACCCAAACTGCTTCAGCCAATTTTCAGATGTATATATAGGGTCTACTGGTTGTCCCAGAGCTATATACAAACTAAATACAAACTGAACCATTATTGCCATTTTAATTTTGAATGAACCTTTAGATTTAAACGAATGAGGTTACCATGTGCGAACATGTGGAGAAGATGCTGAGGAATCCTTTGTGAGCCAAACTTTCTGTGATAAAATTTCCCCTATCTTGGCAAGACTGCCCAGGGAGATTCAGATTATCTCCCTGGGCAGAGTTGAAGAGTGCTTCCTAGCCAGACTGTGAGAACCGGATAGAGGAAGGAGAAAGGTCTTTTTTTGGTGGGGGGGGGGGGGGTGGCGTTGAGATATACAAGGATGTTACGATTGTTATCTTTTGCCAGGTATTTCATTTTTCCCCCTGAAGAAAATATATAATTTGACTTTAATTGTTGGGATTGTTTATTTCATTGACTGGATTTGTAAACAAATTCCAGGCAAACAAATAAATAAGCATGGAACACAATGGCTGCTCTATTGCAGTACAAATCTGTTATTTAGGAAAAACACTTCATATGTCCTTTTTTCATTGGGCAGCATCGCAGAGATGCATTTGGCAGTGTCTTAGCAATCAGTCAATCTCTCTCTCTCTCTCTCTCTCTCTCTCTCTCTCACTCTCTCTC
>JAOVYW010002562.1:0-14946 GCA_025775045.1 Hiodon tergisus
ACATCTGGTGAAAATTTCATGTCAATAGCACCTTTGGAAATATATTTACTGAGAAAAATGGTGACGTGTTCAATACTCACCTGCTATATCATGTTTGGGTGGGGACAAAAAGTAAACAGTATTTACGGTGCGGTCTTGCTGCCGTCTGCAAGAGCTCCGGGATGCTTTCGCTTCAGGTGTTCCAGCATAGCAGTTGTACTGCAGTGATAGGGAATTTCTATTTTGTACAGTATACAGTGCACCACATTGTTTGATTTCTTTCTAAAAAAACTCCAACACTTTAGACGATCTTGGGCGAGGCTATGTAGCAGCTTGTTCGAATCATATCGGGGAATCCATCTTACGTCATTGCGACGCGTCGTTGCATGTTTTGCAAATCGATGTATCTCCGTAATCAATTACGTCGACGCATCACCCCAGCCCTAGTAATTACTGATTTTGACAACACATGAATGGAATACAATACAATTAGTTTCGAATTTGGCGATATGACGATATGAATCGTAAAAAATATACATTGCGATAAATCGAAATTCGATTATTTGTATCACCCCTAGTGACAAGGATGGCTGACGCTGTATACCTCAGAGATGTCTGCCTTCCCCCTGCTCTTGGACATTGGGGCCAAGGTGTCTCTGCGTAATTTTGATTCCTACAAACAGTTTTTTGCCCACCTGCCCCTTCATAGCCCTTCCCCTGCCCTGAGTGGTTATTGCCACACTAGAATTGAGGTCCTTAGCTCCCTCCAGCTGCCAGTGTGCTACGGCACCAGGTTTTTGTCAGCCTTCTGTCGCGGAAGTTTTAAATCAGCCTCCTTAGGTTAGACTATTGAATGCCAATAGACAAAGCCAGCACAATGTTTCTGAGTTCAAAACTCAATTCTTTATTGTCTGCAGAAAAGAGTCAGCATCCACTCCAACAACGTGAGAGTTGCAAGAGCAGAGTGAACTGAACTATACATATATCACAGCAGTTATATAGCATAATTTCAAGGAATCATTAGAGGTTTGCAACGGGCCTGTAAATCTGTTTTTCAGGATAGTGTGACCTCAGGGGCCCAGAAAAGACATGTAGGGCAAAGGTCTACTAACAGCTTAAGCTAATCAGAATCATGCATAATGTTTTTGCAGGCTCTAGCACGCCTTTAGGATGTGCAGCTGTCAGCGTAAAAAAGGAACGTCACCTTCTTGTTTTGCCTAGTGGCGACCTCGGGGTGTAGATAGAAGTCTAACCTTCTCTCCAGAGCTGTTGTCGCTCCTGACCCGGCTAGCCAGCCAGCAGATTTGGAAGATGACCTGATTCACACTCCTCTAGGTGGCAGTTTCCTTCCTTGAGATTGCAGGCATCAGCAAAAGAGCCCATAATCTTTCTGTAGCTCGGGTTTACTGCACCATGGTGCCAAGTGTTGTGAGGGGAAAATGTTCAACTATGTTTTATTATGTAATTTTTTTGTAGTGTTTTATTAATTACACTTGAAAGTATGTTACGAGTTTTATTGTTTTAGTGGAACTATTGTGTTTTATTCTCTGCTGAAGATTCTACCTTTTTTTTGAAAAACCTTAGTAAGGTTGGTATCTTTGTTAATGTAACAAAAGTTAACCAGATTTTGTGGCCCACCCTGTTCTCATGCATGTCCACCTTCGGTATTTTATAGTATTTTCTTGGCCTCGTTCCATGTGATATATGGCCCAGGAAGTGCAGAACAGGGCAGCCCTGATGGGTCACCCAGTACCACTCAGACTTCTCTTATCAGCAGAATGTAAACAGTGGTCTGTAGAGGCTCCTGTCTAGGTTGCCATGGGCTAGAAAACCCAGATCTTGTGAACTTCATACAAGCATCTTGTGTCCTGTTCTTAAACTGTGGTAAAAGGTATGTAAAATCAGATAATGGTAGCCAACGCCTACAGTTAAGGTATCGCATAAGGAATTAAGGAATGTGTAACCAATCAGGAGGCTTAAGAGAAATGCATAGTCATGTGGGGTGTAACACATGTTGGTGTTATAAAATGTTATGATTGTCTATGCAGAGACAGAACTATTTTTTCTGTTCTTTGTGGACAGACAAATGTTTTCTCTTGAGCTCAGTAAATATAAATTCTGTAGTAAAATCTCATCTGGTGGAACTTTGATTCATTGTAAATTCTCTCTTCAGAAATTTCAGTCAATCAATTTATTTTTATAAAGCGCTTTTCACACATCACAAAGACACTTTACAATAAAGGGCAATACTTAATATTTATGTGCTATATCCTGTTCGAAAACCTGACTGAAATGTTTCATGCATATTATTAGAGTTTGGAAATTCCAATTGCTAGGCTACTACTTTTTCTAATATTTTAGACAAAAAAGCTAAGTTAGATACTGGCCTAAAGTTTTGATGAAGAGATGTTTTTCAATTTCAGTAAGCTCAATAGGAGAAAAGCTAAGATATAATGTCTGGAATTACTTTCTATAGGAGGTTCTAAGTAAGGGAAACATTCTGCCGAGGAGATCACCCTTATCTCACTTCTAACGTTTTCAATCTTCTCACTGATTCCTTGCTGCTATGATACAGACTCGTATTATCTATCCCTTGACCCTTGGTTATTTTGGATACTGCACCTTTAGGTGCTAAGCAACGCTCATTATGAAAATCATGGCAACACCACCACCAAGACCAGATTCTTGTTGGCCAGATTCAAGACCAGGTTGTTGGCTGCTGGAGAAACCATCCAGAGTGGGCTGATTAAGGGTTATGTATTCCTCTGGTTTCAGTCAAGTTTGAGACAGATTTAAGATATCCACTTTACTGTCCATGGTTACTTTCCTCACAAGACAAGCCTTACAGTTTAAACATCTAACATTTAGTAAACCCATTCTTAATTTGTTTTCAGATGGTTAAAAGATACATGTAAGATGCATTACTATAGTGAATGCTTAATGTTAATTACTTTCTTTTAATACGGTGGGGAAAAGTCTCAATATTGTTTCTAATCTCAGTCTGTTGTTACTGGGATTTTAAAGAGCTCTTGTCCTTAGATCATCTGACACCACAAAATGTCTCCCTCTGCAGATATCATGGAAACATCAACCTTCTTTTGGATTGCGCTTGTCATTAACCAAGGAAGGAATGTGGAAGCTGTTCAGTGCAGTCCTGAAAATTAAAAGTTCATGATTTTTAAATTACCTATCAAATGAAACCACATGGTACATCTGGGAGGCAGTGAAAGGTGTCCAGGTAAAGGTGCAGAAGACTAGATTTGTTAGGTGATATGCTCTGTCTTCTATTTCAGGTTACCCCCCTAAATTCCTCAAGTATACTTCACAATTTAGAAGAAGTACTTTCTTTTGTGAGAAGCGGGAAAAGGCAATGGCAAATCTGTCATTCTGCAAGATGCCTAAAATTTCAAATCAGGTAGAGACCCAAAATGCTGTTATGGAAATTATCTCTCTTAATATACATTCATACAATAATATACAGATGAAGTTACTAATATTCTGCTAGAAAAGGCCACTGAAAATGTTTTATTAAATCATACATTAGCAACTTGACCATGAGCAAAGTTTTGCGAGTCTCAAGATATGGTGTTCTTTGTGGTCTGAATATCCTGAGTTGAGACTTCTTTCGGCTCCTGTCTGTCTGAAGGGCAAAAGCCCTATCTGGAAGAGAGGTTGAGCTGACCTCTTCTGGGCGAGGGGGCTGTGGAAGGTTACTGCAAAGGGTGTGCTGTACATTTCCACTGAATGATGACGATTTCTGTAACTGGTTTGTTCATGTGTATAAGTATGATGTGAATCCAATGATCGGGGCTCTCACTCTTTAGGAGGGGGAGACTTGCTTGAGCATTAAATCTTTGTTTAATAGATATTGTGTCGGAGTGCTTAATGTCTCACCGCTGAATAAATTCTGCTTTCAGGAATTTCCGCCACACTGCACACTGGCATCAGAGGCCTTGTATGGACAAAGGCAGGAAACCCACTGTCTTATGTTTCTGTGTGAGCTGAGGCATAAGACGCTGTTATCAGTGACAGTCTTGACCATGACAAGATTTGGCTATTCTTCTGTTCAAGATTTTGAGTGAGGTACAGGGGAAAAAAGCGTTTTTATTGATGGGTCAGCATCCTATTTAAAAAAAGAAATACTCTTTTCTTCATGGCCACTTACCTCAAGGAACTTTCCCCACATCATAACACCCAGTGGTACTGCTTTTCCACCATGGCAAGGGGGCTGTAGAGGGTGTGGGCAGCATGGCAAAGCGAGCTGTTAACATGGCTTGGCATGGTAACTCATTGTGCTGTCATACTTAAGGTCAAGCTGTCAAAATGTAACGGTAATGTTGGTCACCTTTGAGGTGATTTTAGCCTTCACATTACAGCCTCATTTAAAGGACAACTGGATCTGATGTTTGGACGAAGAAATATATTATGTCAACTTATATCCTGTTTAGCCATTATCTCCAGGCCACCTCGGCACTAAGGTCAGCAAAAGCCTTAGTGGACTCTCGTGGTTCCTGCAGAGTATCTCTTCTTAAGGAGGGACTCTGTGATGAGGAACTGAGGAATCTGTCTTCTTGATATTGTGTCTTGTTGTTGAGTTTACAGAAGAGAGAAACACTTATTTTACTCTTCCTGTGTTAATGATGTAGTGGCATGGTGGCCTCTTTACAAAGGGGCAGCCCATTTAAACCACTGCATCTGGAATTTGGAGGTTCCAGATTCTGAGGAAGGGTAGAAGCTGTAAGATCTTTGTGTACTGTATGAAACAGGTATTTATTTTCAAACATTCTTTTGTGTTAATCCATCTACAGTATCTTGAGCAACAGATCTTACATTATTGTTTTAATAATTATAAATATAATCATTTTTAATTAATAAAATATTTAAATTATTGTAGCAAATTTAATAATTTCTCTTTTTTTGGCTTCCTTTGAGACAACACACGATAAACTTAGCTTTGCCACCTGACATTTTGCATTTAAAATCCAATGTAGATTTAAATGAGATTGTAAACCAAAAACCAGTACAGTACTTTTTTGTACTATCCAGATATGTCTATGTTTAAATGAACATTTTATATATTAAATGTGCAAATAAATCTATAGAGCATTATGAATGGAACGAAAGGATGCAATCCCTTGGACTGTCTATTATTTCCACCAGCTACAAGTACAAACACAAAATAAGACAGAATCACCCCTTCACAGGTTTCCTGCAAAAAATAATAAACTGAATAACAAATTAACCAAACAAATTAAAATATGAACCGAAAGAAAACAAAGAAGGGGGAGTACCTAAAGGGCATATCCAGCCTGCACTAGGTTCTGTGGAGACTGATGTAACAAAGATTGCTGAAACATTGATGCAAGGTCAACGCTGCAACAATACCTGCATTAAACCTTTTCTATACAAAACGCGTCCCCCTTGACTTTTGTGCCATGATCCAACAACTTGGTGCTGTGACTTGGATTCCTGATGGTTCCAAACCACGCATTTCTGCGGACATCCCCACGTCTCTCCGAGACGGGACATTCCTCAATGCTGACTGCGTGCACCCTTTCTGGGAGTTGACGTTTGGAGGTCCAGGGATTCTTTGTGGTGAGTCAAAAACCATTTGCGATGAAAAGAACCGTGAGATCAAAAGAACTGGTCAGGTTTTCTTGTCAAGGTTTTGCAGTGTGTGTGATACGTATCTAGCCCGTAAAGCCTTATTTATTCAATGGGATAAGCCACTACTTTTACAGTGTAAAACCTCCCAATTGTGGGGAGTCCTTGTTAGTTTAGTAACAAGGTTCAAAGGTACAAATAACCTTATTGTATAAAATGTTGACTAAAGAAAAAGAAAAGACCGCTCTTGAAAAGGGTGGCAAAGGTGCACCTAATGTAACAATTGATCAAATGTTACAGACCCTGATTAATGATGTGGCGAAAGGGATGATGTTGAGAGAGTCTGAGTGTGAAATAATGCACAATATAACATAACGCCTGATAATACAGGTTTATGGAAAATACCTGATAAACAGAAATCATGGGGTAAAATACAAAGAATGTCAGGAGGACAGAACCGTATGTGCTGGTCGCTTACAGTTCTCTGAGCTTCAAAAGAAAACAGACCAGTTTGAAAGAAATAAGTCAGACCAAGCTCTGAAAAAAGAAAAAGAGAACACTCGCTCATTAGCCGAGCAAAACTGAAAAAAGGAGGAGGAAGTACAGATACTAAAGCAACAGCTCAAAGACAAAGATGCTGTGTTGAGAAAACCAGCTGGGTTGAAAGGTCAGACTCAGGTCCAACCTGAAACATGTAGCAACAGTGGCAAGGAATTGGATAAGGGAACTGCTTGGCCACACCACAGATGAAACATCAGACTCTGACAACTCAGATTCAGAAACAATTCCTCAACTGAGGCCAATAAAGAAAAAGTTAACAGGAAAAAAAGCTGATGGTCGGATTGTGGTACATCCACAAACCGCCTGCCCCAAAGCAATTGGATGAATGGTCTAAAGACCTACAACATCTTCGAGCAGCAGGATGGGGTGCAGCTCCTAGGTTACGTCCTCTCTAGCAGAGAGCATCAGAAACTCTTATCAAAGGTAGAGACGGGCATGGGAGATGACAAACAGGACCTAGATGGTGGCTGGGTGGCTCTGAAGAGATACCTCAGGGACCTGACTAATGCCACTACTGACTGGGCAGAACTTATTTAATGTGTACAGGAGCCTGGTGAGTCCCTTTTGGAAAGATTCAGAGCAGTGTTCTTCGTCACATTGGGATGATAGAAACAGATGATGATCTGAACACTACACGCAATAGGGCTATACCAGTTCCTTCAGTCTGTTAACAAAGAACTACATAATGCTTATGTCTCAGTTCACGAATCCTGGCAGGATAAGTCTTACGCAGAGACCGTAGACAGCCTTGCTCGTCTGGACTGGGACATGTGCTAAGGCAGCCAATCGGCACCAGCTATCATGTGGTAAACACTGGAGGGTGGGCTGCGAAGGGGGGTCTAGGGAAGAAAGCAGGCTCATGCCACTACTGTGGGAAGCAAGGTCACTGCAGGCGAGACCGCCAAAAGAAGAAATCACAAGAAAAACAAGGCTTATCTCCCAGGGTTGGCCCCCCCTCAAACTTTTCAGATTCCTCAAACTTAGCTCCAGGTTTTGCTAATCTGACAAAGGAACAACAGCAGTGCCTTCTTGGTACTGTGGAGGGAAAATAAATGACCCCCTTCCACCCCCCCTCAAATATGTCCGTTGGCCACCACCTTTTTCATCACACCCAATTTGGACAAAAATGACTGAACTAGAATGACTGTGGTCTGATAAACATGGCACCTGTGATGCTTACTGGACATCCACCTCCAGTTACTAGGCAATACACCATTTGTCAGGAAGCCATCATTGCTACCAAACAGATTGTTGCAGACTTACACACCCTTAGTGTGCTGGAGAAAACACACTCAGCTTCAAACAGCCCGGTGTGGCCGGTAAGGAAACCCAATAGTATGTGGCGCCTGATGGTAGATTACCGAAAAGCTAACAAAATGATCCCCGAATTGACCCTATTGGTGGCCTAATCCTCCACTATCTTTGCCGCTTTAACTCCACAACATGCTGTTTTTTTTCCACCCATTGACATGGCAAATGGATTTTGGTCGGTACTGCATCAGTCAGTCAGACCATGGCTTGCATTTACTGAGGACGGTCAGCAGTATTAAATTAGGTTTAATAGATGATAAGCTTAATCATATAATCAACATATATGGGTTCATAACGTTGTAGGGGGGAGTGATAGAAACTTCATATTTCTCTACATGTCTCCACGCCCAGACTTAGAAGGGGTTGTACCTAAAGGGCATAAATATTTGGCCTGCACTAGGTTCTGTGGAGACTGCTGTAACATCGATGCAAGGTCAACACGGCAACAATACCTGTATTAAAAACCTTTTCTATACAACACCGGTGATTGTGTTTTTTGGTCTGTAGCTGCCCTCCCACACACCTGCCACCTAATGAAATACATAACTCACCATTAATGCTGAAAGTTTTCCAAGTCCAACCCTTTTTATCCCACATTTATCAGTAGTTCCATTCCCAAAAGCGTACACAGCAGGACACTACACTACAGCTACAGTATGCATAGCCCCTTGGAAGGAGACCCCCTGCCCATTCACCCCGTGTGATACATTTTTGTTTTTGCATTGTTTTTGTAGTTCGCCAGATCTTGTGTCTCTGGTCACACAGGGTCTCAGCTTTGTCTCCAGGAGTAGAGTCAAAGCTGCCATAGCATCACAGCATGGTCTGCAGCACACTGAAATCTGAGTGTAACACCTTACCATATGTTACACACACCTCTCATTTGTACACCTGTACTCTGTTGCATCAGTTGTTTACACGGCATATTGCAGTAATTGCATCACTAAAGAACAGCACCTTGTGAGTACAGAGATAGAAGGGGTTACCCGCCTGCCCAGCCTTCCTACCCTCTTCCCTCCATCCCAGCTTGTGCCACCTCTCCATTTCCTATCCAGGAACAACAACCAATGCTGATCCAGGGCTCACGGCTGCATGAATTACAACCATGTGCAGAATTGCTCTCTTTTTATCCTCTGATTGGCTACATGAGAAGACTTATTTAAATTGATTGGCTATACAAATAGAGAAATATGATTGGCTATACAAAAAGACCTATTTACATTATTCCCTATAGAGTTCCTTTAATTAATGCTTCCCAAGATGAACTGATGCTATTTTGACACTGAGGGCTCCAAGACAAAATCCTGGCTTTGAAAACTTGGCAAAAGGTAAAACAAGTGTTTAAGGTAAGGTTTGAACTTCTGGGACTTTTTCAAGTATTCATACTCATTGTCTTTTGTGCCAAAGATTAGAACGTAGACCACTCCATCATTGACTCCAGTCTTTTGTCTTTGAATGGGACTAAATGCTGAGTGTTGAGTCTTAGGCACCATATTTTTAAAAACATAGTTTTTTTAACTGTTTACTGCCTTTTATAGTTTTTATTTAATAGTTAGAAACTTTTAATTTTGTTAAGACTTTTGCACAGTACTGTATGTTTATCTACTAATGTAAATGAAGTAGAAAGATTACACAAACAAATAGGAATGATCATATATAAATGTAACCATGATATGGATGGATGTGTCAGGAATGTTAATATTTTACAATGTATTACACAACATAACACAGAAAAGTACACAATTATAGTCAACTACACTATAGGGAAACTTAGGAAGAGAAAGACACAGCAATGTGTATGCTTTGAGGTTGAAGATATCCTCACATTTCTTCTTTATTCCCAAACCAGTTTGAGTTTTTATCCAGAGGATTTATTTCACAGTGGATGCTCTTTTAGGAGGACTGAACATAACATCACTTTTTTTCTCCCTATCTTCTCTGAAAGAAGCCCTCCAGCTATTGTCATTGATGAAACTCTCTTCCTGATTACATCTCCTGAAACCATCTCCTGTCTGGACTTAACACTCTCTTCTCTCTTTTATTCTCTAGCTGCTGTCGCTGATGAACCTTTCTTCCTAACTATTCTTCCTGACACTAGAATGAACGACTCTTTCATCAGCTCTATTCTCCCTGGCAACCAGACCGGTCTTAAACCGGAATCCCCGCCCTGGTACCAATACAACGTCTGCAAAGTGGCACCTTATGGGTTTGTATTGTATTTCGGCGTCAAGGTGTTCAATCTAGCAGTGGGGTTTCCAGCAAATATCATGGTGATGTGGCAGGTGGCCAGGAAGAAGAACGACTCTTCCACCTCTGACATCTTCATCTTCAACCTAGCTATCTTTGATGCCTACTTCTGCCTTATGACCCCAATCGAGATGGTGAACCGTCTCCTGCTGAATGACAGTCGGATCTGGTATTTCCAGCGCTTCGCTTACGGTATAAAAGACATCACGCCTCTCTTCCTCACCTGCATCTGCCTAGACCGCTACGTGGCAGTGGTCCACCCACTCGTGTTCACCAGAATCAGGGACAACAAGATCAGGGTAGTCATCTCTGTGCTGGTGTGGGCCCTGACCCTGGCTTATGCCCTGAGTAAGTCAATTCTGGGAATTGACAGTGTGTTGGACATCTTCTCTTGGCTGATCTTGTCTGCCTTCACCATTATGATCTTCTGCAACATCTCCATCATCTGGGTCCTGAGGAAGTCTGTCATGGGCAGAGAGGAGATGCACCCCATGAAAAAGAAAGCCTTCAAGATGGTTCTTATCATCCTTGCCATCATCATTGTCAACTACCTGCCCTCTGTGGCACTTTTCCCCTTTGCAAATTACTACAGTTTCATAGCCTTCAGGTGTTCTATCAGCATTGTGGTCTTTTCCATCATGGACCTGAGCTGCAGTATTGAGCCTCTGCTCTACATGTCCAAGATGGAGAAGCTTCCTTGCTGCGCAAAAATCTGCTGTCTTGCCAAGACACCATATGATGTTAATGCTTAATTGCAGTAATACAATTATCTGAATCCTTTCATATCCATCTAGCTTGTGATTGAAAGTAGCAAACTCTTGGCTTCTCCTTATTCTGGGATACACATTATTTTATGATAACAGGTGTGCTTTGCTAGAAATGAGGAAGTGAAAATCTCACAAAAATCCTTTATGTTCCTGTATCCTTTTAAATTCTACATTACAGCCTTACACTTACAGTTCTTTCCCAGGAGTTGTTACTTGCTGTAGCACAGTGTATTGAGCACTGTAAATATGGTATAAACAGATCTCTAATTAAATCTGTCAATCAAGGTCTTTTGGGATTAATTAATCAACAGCGGTGACATTAGAGACAAGGGACAGATGGGGAGAACTTTTCTAGGGGGTTTGTAAACAACATGTTTAAGGAAATTCACAAGAAACTCACAGCCATGACACTGATATGGCATTAAGTATATGAAAACCTGATCAATAGGGTCATTTTAAAAAGTGATACATTATATATATATATATATATAATCTCAAGTATATGAAGTTTAATGTATATATTTTAGTCTGTATTTTGAAATGAAATTGCAAGGTACTATGTATTGTGAGGGAAAAATGTTTCATTTCTATAGATAAAATGATAAAAACAATGTTTCATTGTTGGGGTGTTGTTTGAAGTTGCAATACAATAAGAACTTTTCTGGATGATTTGGCCTTTAGATAAAGACAAATGTTTTCTTTTGAGTTCAATAAATATCAATTCTGTTTGAAAAGTCTCATCTGGTGGAAATTTCCACGATAGTATGAATGGCAAAAATATTTTGAAATAAATATTAATGAAAAAATAAATGATCAAATTTAACATTATCACCCATATCTGTTTACATGGTATATATATATAATGAGAAGAGATAACATAGAATATATTTTCCCATTTTCCTTTTTTATTATTAAATAAACATTAGACGGGATCTTGCCTAACCAGTTAACCTTACATATTGTGAATATATTACTATATGAATGATTTCTTCAAAAATTATATATACAGCCTTTTTATGTTAATTTGAGAACAGAGATTGTGTATAAAATAGGTTTATTTTCAAAAAAATTTAAATAAAAATAAACATTTCTTTAAATGTTTTGTTACCTGTTACCTGTGTTTTTGTTACCTTTTGTTACCTAAAAATCCCATTAAAATTAATGCAATATTCCACACAAAAAAAGAAAGGGAATTGGGGAACATTCTAACTTTTTTTGCAAAACAGTCATCGCAAAAGCCAGATACCAAGCTGTTTACTTTTTTTTTATTTGCACAGGCTTTTTCTATTCAACAAACTTTAAATATGCAGTGAGCATATAAAAGACCCACATACCAGATAGGTGCCCAAACCAAGAGTGTTGTTATGGGTATTGTTATGCTTTGGTTCTAACACTATTAATATACAGATGAAATTACTAATATTCTGCTGAAAAAGCCCTCTGTACCATGTGTGAAAATACAGAGATGTTTTCATTTATATTCATAGCTGCTCAGTTGTTGAAGGCTGGGATGAAACGGTGAGAGCTTGAATAGTTTGAGAAGCTCTCCCAGGGGGATCATGGATAATTCTGGTGTGCAGTTCTCGGAGGCTTTCAGTGCTGGCGACTGGGCCGTCGGCAGAAGTGACGTATCCAGGGTAGGTGAGGAAGAACTGAGGGGGGGGGGGTGATACTGTGTCTCTAGGGGGAGGGATTAGAGGGAGGAGCTTGACATGAGCGTAGTTGATCTCAAACCCTTCAAAGATGAGCCCAACGCCTTTGGCATCCAGTCCTTGCTCTAGGAGCTGTGCCACATTACGAGTGGCCCGGACCAGGGCTTGGTATTCATCCTCATCTAGGCGGAAGATATCACTGGACAGAGGCCGGCGGGGGACCAGTACAGTGAGGCCTGGTGTGTTTGGGAACGGCGTGAGAAATGCCACGTGAGCCTCATCCTCCCAGACACGCCACTGCTGCTCCTCGCCCCGCACAATACGGGAGAACAGCCCGCTGTGAGAGGGTTCCCCCAGGAAAGTGTAGCTGGGAGGGGCGCAGGGAGATGGAAGCTTGACCCGGATCTTGCCCTGCACCTGCTCTAGCTCTGCGTCTCGCCACCGTGGCCCATTCTTCGAGGTGCAGTAGCCAGGGTCATGGGGCTGGAAGTCTTCCTGTTCTGCCAGGTGGGGCCTCCAGGAAGGGTCCAGGCCGTGCAGCGGCAGCACTCGAATGTGGGCCGGCCACCCTGGGTGTGGTCTGGACACGAGGGCACATCGCTGCACCCCCAGCCGGTCACAGAGCAGGGCCCCCACCGCCCGAGCTCCAAGCAGCAGAGCCAGAAAATCTCCTTCTGCCAACTGAAAGATACTGCTCGGCCCGCTGGGGGACTTCTGGGTAAGGACGGTGGTTCCAGGGGTCCAGGGGTAAGGGTGCAAATAAGCCACCAGCTTCTCTGTCTCCCAAATTACATGTTGTTCAGCAGCAGCAGAGCCCAGTGCCGTCATCCTGGGAGAAACGACAAAGTCAATGTTTCTTGAACGTCAAGGTCATATTTTCAGTAAATCCGAAGAAAGTATTTCAGGTGTCATTAAAGTGTAGGAAGCTACACTGGCATAGCACGCCCCTGTGTATGCTTGTTTTTGTCCTGATTTTTCGTACTAATTGCTAAAACCTCATCTTTGAGTTAGTTTCGGAAAATTCATATAACAGAAATTTTGGCTCACACATTTTTCTAAAAAACAAAGGTATCAAACATTGAGGTAATTACGTATGTGGTGGCCTCTAACTATGCAACATCAAATACTGCCTCTAAAGCTTCGTGCAAACCAACTGCGGTACACTGTATGCTGTCCGGGGGAAGTTAATTCATTTCAATGGGAGGAAAAACCACAACAATGAGACTCATCTCAACTAGGCTGCAGTGCATGCAGGATGTTGTATATAACAATTTGTTATCATTGTTATAGTCATGACAGGTAATAATTATAATGTTTTATCAAAAATAATATTTTGATTTACAGGATTTTAGGCAGGATATATTGAGAAGGAACATTTTTACGATACAAATACACTATTATACACTAAATAGATGACATGAAAACAACGGCAGAAAAAGTGTGAGCTGCCTGCTGCAGTCAATTTTCTCAGGAGCCAGACAAATGGTATATATATATATATATATATCCTACTTTTAATCTACTACTATGTATCCATTAACTTCTTATATAGATATTTTTTCATATATATAGTGCTTTGCAAAAGTATTCAGACCCCTGACTAATTACTGAATTACAAATGGTACATTGAAATTTTGTTCTGTTTAATATGTAATTTTAAAACACTTAAACTCAATATTGATTACTATAAGGTGACATTTGTGTGACAAATAAATAAAAAAGAAATTTATTGCTTGCATGACAAGTATTCAGTATTCAACCCACCCGCATGTAGAAGTATGATCTGTCAAGGGTATTTTTTTGACAGCAGAATACTTAGGTGACTGGTCTAGCGATGGTTATGGTGCGCGGTCATGGCCTGGACACATGAATGTGTCACCTACCTATACACTGCGTTCCAAATTATTATGCAAATTATATTTTACACTGATTTTCCTAAATAGTCGATGCAAATGACAGTCAGCATAATTTTCAAGTCATCAACCGTTTGGGTATAAATCGAATTTCATTGAACAAACCACCCAATGAAAACTGTTTTTTTTCCAGTTTTTTTGCACTGTTCCAAATTATTATGAATAACAGAGTTGCAAAACATTTTATAGGTTGTAAAGAACTGAAAATGGTCATTTGTTGAACTTGCAGCATTAGGAAGTCATATTTACTGAAATCAAAAGCTATTTCAATCAAACACATCTCAACAGGGCAAGTTTCATGTTAACATAGGACCTCTTCTTTGATATCACCTTCATAATTTTTGCATCCATTGAACTTGTGAGTTTATGGAGAATTTCTGCTTGAATTTCTTTGCAGGATGTCAGAATAGCCTCCCAGAGCTGCTGTTTTGATGAGAAACTGCCTCCCACCCTCATAGATCTTTTGCTTGAGGATGCTCCAAAGGTTCTCAATAGGGTTGAGGTCAGGGGAGGATGGGGGCCACACCATGAGTTTCTTTCCTTTTATGCCCATAGCAGCCAATGTTGCAGAAAAGGCAGACAAGATCAGCCAAGAGAAGATGTCCATCACACTGTCAATTCCCAGAATTGACTTACTGAGGACATAAGCCAGGGTCAGGGCCCACACCAGCACAGAGATGACTACCTTGAGGTATTCTTTGCAGCATGAGATGGTGCATTGTCATGCATGAAGATGATTTTTGGAAGAAAGTGGTCAGTCAGAAACTCTATATACCGAGGTAATTTTCACACCTTCAGGGACCCTAAAGGGGCCTACCAGCTCTCTCCCCATGATTCTGGCCCAAAACATGACTCCGCCACCTCCTTGCTGACGTCGCAGCCTTATTGGGACATGGTGGCCATCCACCAACCATC
>JAOVYW010002565.1:0-33511 GCA_025775045.1 Hiodon tergisus
GGGGGGGGCATTTAAAAAATGTAAAAGTGAGAGGAAGATTTTGTGGTTGTCGTCATCAAACTACACACACACGGAAATTTCTGACCTTGCATCCTCACACCCATGAAGCACTGGCTTGCATTATATATTTATACATTATACTTTATAAAGTATAATGTATGCTGAACTTAAACAACAAAAAAACCCCTGTTCCTCACGTCCTCTTGGAAAAAACCCTGACTCACTAACTTCCTATTAAAGGCCACCACCTGCCCATTTCTCAATGTCCAATGTTGTTGTAGTAGTTACTACTCAGAGCGGAGAACCCAGGTTTCGGTTCTTCAAAGAGCTGGCCAAAAGGAACTTCATTGTCAACTAAAATCTATAGATTTAGTTGTTGTCGTCAACAAATTCAACCACACACACACACAAAACAGATAAGACTTCAACATTGTAATATGTAATTTGTGACATTGCATCCCATATTAAAGCACACTTATGTTTAGGAAACCTTTCTGCCATATTTTATTATTGTTTATTGCTTTACAGGAAAACGTAAAGGTCTGATATGTTCACTGATAGCAAGACCATACATTCATATTATTCACAGACTTCTAAAACGCGTTCATAGTTAACGACTTCATTTATAAATTTAATACAATGTATTTTTTATTTATTCATTTTTTTGACAAATGACCCCACAGTGCACTAGGTCACATTAACTCTAGAGAGCCATCCCTCCATGTGTACAGACGCGTGCGTGCACTGACATTTTCATGGAAGATACAGGTACCATCTCTATATGCAGAGTTTTAACATTCATGGCATTTGACCTTAATTTTTAACAGTGATCATTAAGAAACAGGTATACAAGAAATATCCTGTGAAACATTACATTGTGTATAGAGGAACAAATAAAACAAAGCAGTGTTACTTACCATCACTCCCAGACCTAGCAACAGGGAAGTGACCACACAAGTGGGCAGTTTTTTAATTGCCTCTGGAAAAAAATGAAATGCCTGACCAAACACCCGAAACACACACACCACAAACAAAAAATCCCTACTGTAAGGCTCGGGTCGGCCATTTTGGGACTGTGACTGACAATAACGCAATTATGAGCCAACCCTAGATTGGCACCAAAGAGCAGTTTTAAGGAAATTGTTTTTTTGTTTTTTAAAGAGCATTGGATTGTGTATACAGACAGCCTGTCCTTTAGTGTTGAAGCAAAGCACAATTAGGGCAGGGTTGAGGGTCGGCAAAGGGGGCATGGCTAAGTCGGGCTAGCCTGTGGGACACGTGTGGTCACTTCCTCCCAGAGTACACAGCAGTCGATACCCCAGTTGAGTAGCAGCTTTGGGGAAAAAGACTCCATTACCCAGTTCACTAAACACAGAAGATAAGAGTCTTCCCCTCATAGTTCTGAGGAGCATACAAAGTACTATATAAAGGAGCCTAAAGTCCTAAGGCCCTTGTGGTCCCAGTTCATATCCTTCGTTTTCAACCTGGGGTAGAATAATGCCCAAGTGTTTCAACAGCTGCGAAGAAAAATGGCAAATTTGGAAGTAGTTTGCAGGAAGCTTCCAGACCTCCATCCAAGTCCTTCAGGTCTTCATCCCGATTCCTCAAATACTTCCAGGTCAAACAAGCATGGCTGGTTAAAAATCAACCCACAAGTGTAATCAATGTACGACAGTCCGTTCCCTGATGAGAAGCATAAGCTCATCCAGACACCACTCAGCACCTACATGCCCTATGAGGGTAAAACATATATGGTTGTAATGGGATCTTCTATAGCTACACCTTCATCAGCTCCTAGGAAGAAAAGGGGATTTCCCCCCTAATGCGTATGCCATCTTATCTGAAGGATGGTCTTCGGGAAGTTCTTTATTGAGATTACATATTCAGACCCTGTATTACCTGACTTTTCAACTCCTACCTAAGGAACCTCTGAGTTTCGTCTGCCCACAAACACCGGGACTTGGGTTTCCCACAGGTGTTTTTGCATTGAGGAGAAGTTCTAGACTACAGTGTGACTAGTAGCTGCCAGTTTCTGAGGTTGAACAGGGTGCCCCACCCCATGGGCACCTGGGCCTTCATCCCATAATGAGGAGGCACGCTTTCCATGGCAGCGCTCACAGCCAGTGCCAGGTGTCCGAGGTACGAGAGGAAGCACTATTTTAAGAATGAGAGTACTGCAGCTTGTTAAAGTGCAATAGTCACATCCATCTCACAATGTGCAAACCAAAAAGCCCCCACCGGTACATCAGCTTTCCTGAAGTATGAAGGACAACGTATCCTTGCCAGAGCTGAGACCACCAGACCCCGTGACGCTAACCAGGCAGATCCTCAAGAACAAATGATCCCACCAATGATCCAGCTGCACTCGCTTTACGCCACTACCGATCTCAGAGCTCCTCGAAGAGGACACAAGATGACCTCACTTGCCTGGCCCTTTGTCAAAGGGAGTTTCCTGGCACTGGGTCTTGCGTCTCAGAGGTGTTATGCAATGCATGCCATGAAGGGAAGTGAAATATCAATCCCTAAATGGAAATGACGAACATTGTGCCAGAAGTACTCGTCAACCAGCTCCTGTAAAGCAGCTGGCTGTTCGATTGAGGGACATTGACCACCAGGTTAAATATCTAAATTTCCTTTACTATCCACTTCGGGACCGCTTTAAAAGAGAAACACACACACTGCCAAAAGGGGAAGTACCATAAGGCCCAAGTTCTCTCAAACACAGCCAGAATGTTTCTGAAGCCTAAATTGTTATCATTTCTATACAATGCAATACATTCCTTTTTCTTATGATGCAGATAAATTCTCCCAAGCAGTTTGTGTTCTCTCCTTTTATAAAAGAAAAAAATAAGTTTATTGTATGTATATTGTGCAGTGCTCCCGAAACGTACTTCAGGTACCTATTGGACAACAAGCCATCTGTCCAAAAAAATGAATAAAAATCCACAGAAGTAAAAGAGGGCCAAGAGCCAACATGGACAGGAGGGGCAGATGACCCTGTGCTGAAGAGATGCACACACAACAGAGCTGAACTGTGGTGCAATGTTCGTCTGCCAAGCTCCATCAGAAGAACAGGGAAGGAAGAGGAGGACTGAAGGTGGGTGCACGGGCAATGAAGCCCACCCTCCTGGGCCCCCTGCGGCAGCAACAAACTCCCATGAAGCGGATTGTGGAGGAGGAGCTGACGTTAGGACTGAGGGCCGCGGCGAGAAGGGTTCGTGGGCTGGTATGGGAGAGACCTTAGTGGGTGGGGTGTTGGAACAATGCAGGCTCGAGGGTGGTGAGGGTCTAAAGGTCTAAAGGTCGTCCTGGCACATGGGCAGGTTGACGAAGGTGAAGACGTTGTACTCAATCATGACGGAGAAGCAGAGGAAGACAGCGTACAGCACAAGCACGTACACCCCCAGCTTCACGTCCAACTTCCACTTGTTCACGTGGATTCCCAGCACCTGCAGGGAGACGAGGGGGAGTGGGTGCCAACTCACAATACAGGTGCACCCTCAGAGGGGCAGTGCAAGGTCCACACAAACCCCGACCTGACAAAACGACACATAGCCCATATAAACATTCATCACTACACACGATTGTGTAGAGATAGCTAATCTACTTTAACACCACCAAGCAAAATCTAAGGAAATTAGCAGGCCAGTTAACTCTTCTTTACAGAAAGATGCACCGCGACATGCCAACTGCTCTAAACAATACAACAGCACAATGACCTCTGCTTTCACTTACAGTGAGAGCCACAGATCCCAGAAGCAACACGACAGAGTACACCAACCCCCGGCTGTTGATCTGCACCTACAGGTGACACAATGTCAATGAAGATGTGTGTGTTAATCCAACACAATACCAGAGCCCTCTGCTTGCCCTAAAGAAATAAACAAACTAGGCAATATTTTGTAGAACAATAATTGTATTAAATAGAGACCCAGCAATCCAGTCGCATGGATCGGAACCCCAGCTATGCTGCTTTTGTCTCACACCTACTTCTTAAATAATTAGGTTTGACCAAATTAAACTGAAAATTTTAAACTGGCATCAGATAAATCTACTTTGAATGTTTTGACCTAAATGTTGTAATAGGTGTGTCCAAAAACTCCTATGCTTGTTTGTGTTTATTTTTGACCTAAGGACATTTTTAAAAGTCAATTGGGAATAATCAGTAGTTTAATAACAGCATTTTACAGTTAATCTTGTATTACAAATATGATCAATGTAACAGCAAAATTGGCAAATTAAAATATCCATCAATTATCTAGCACCAAACGTTTACAGCAGATGAGAAGAGGCTGATTGGTAGAAAAGCCAGCATACATGGGGGGGGGCTTCAGAGACAGGGTTGCTTGTACTATTCTTTTCAACCCAGTTGCACATGAGCAAAGCGCAAAAAACCAAAGGGAGCTTCCTACCTCTGAGCCGTAATCAACGGCCATGGTCTGCAAAGCCCAGGGCAAGCCTAGCCCCACGAGTATGTCAAAGACGTTGCTGCCAATGGTGTTGGAGACGGCCATGTCCCCCAGACCTGCAGAGAGAAGCTTTGCTGAAGCGCTTGGCCATTCTCTCGGACGCCAGAACACAGTCTGTTAAACAGACACAGACAAAGACACACACTAAATAAAGATCAGAGAGAAGCTTGAGTGAGCTGCACCTTGTCGAGCGACGATGAGGCTGGCAATGCAGTCAGGAACGCTGGTGCCTGCTGCCAAGAAGGTGATGCCCATGATTACATCCGGGATTCCCAAAGTGTATCCGATCACGGTCACCTGGAAACACACAAACTCACACAGCCATGTCATCAGAGCACACAAGCCCACGCCTAAACACGCAAGAAGGCAGAAACTCACCATCCACACCATGAAGTAGGAGAATACGGCGATCCAGACAGTTGATAGTATGAAAGAGAGCATGAAGAACTTCTCCCAGCGTTGCTTGGCAGCATTTGGCACAGTGAAGTACAGCAGCAGCAGCACAGGCCAGGAGATTAGCCACTTTACTTTGTCCATGGCGCCCCCTGTAGGATCAGGAAAATAGCAGCTATGCACTACCACAAAAACAGATTTAGTGACTAAAATGTTTAATTGGATGCAAACAGCCCGTTTCTATAATAATAATAATAATAATAATAAATTTTTTGGTTGGGGGGCAGGTGAGGTTTAATTAAAAAAATTTTTTTAAATCATCGCCCCATCACCCAGGTCAGGGTGAGTCCTTCAGAGCTCTCACCTGGCACAGAGAAAGGGGAGGAGGACTCGCTCTCCTCTTCAGTGGTTTTGTCCTCAGGCACGTTCCCATTCTCCACGTCGGGTTTCTCATCAACGACCACCACGTCGACCCCATTCGCCGCCTGCACCAGCTTCTGCCTCTGTCCCACCATACCAAAACAGCAACAGGGAAGAGTTAGACACCAATAAACCATGAACACCAGTCATTATTCGTTTCCCTTATCAGGGGTTTAGTGCCGGAAAGCCTCAGTTGGCCTGTCAGGGATGCTCTGTCAACCGAGTCACAAGCTGTGGCTGCCCCATCCCACCGCGAAATCGCCCTGGAGACCCGTCTCCAGCACCGCCCCCAAGCAGAACGCTCCTCGCCCTGTACCTCAGTGATGATGAGCCGGCTGGCCATGCGGAGGCGGGTTTTGGGCCCGAAGTGGTTGGTGATCATGACCCGGAGCCCCGCCTCGGGGAAGCGAAACTTGGGGGGGCTGGCGCTCATGATCTCGTCCACCATCACCACTGAGCCCCGGGCATCAGTCTGGGCAGGCTTCACTGTGAGACACAGGGAGCTTGTCAAACCAACACTCACATGCACACAGGGATACTGTCCCCTACTCACGAATAGGTCTGCATTCCTGCAGGCCGATCAAGCCAAAATGTTCCGAAATAGAAAGTTGGACATACAGATGTATGGAACATTGCATTGTTACAGTATATATAGTAAAGAGCATTTTCCATGTCAGGCATTTTTTGTTACACGTTCGATACGTGTTCAGAGTGAAACTCATGCATACAATGACACTTAACTGAGAAAATGATTCCCTTTGGCATGGGAAACTGAGTTTCAACTTTCACCATAGAAAAAGTCTGCAATATTGTATAAAAACTCAGAGGTTAGTAACTCTGAATTACTACTACTGCTACTGGGGGGGGAAAAATGATTTAAAAAAACAAAACTTTTTTCTATTAATCACATGACGTGATGAGCTGGAGGTTTTTGGTGGGAAGGGAACTGCAGCAGCAGCTTTTCAAAGCAGTCCAAAGCAAACCTGAGAATGTTTATACTACAATAAGTTTAATTTCTACATTCAAAGTCACTTTTGTGGTATCAGCCATTTCTCTTATGTACCACACCCCAGTACCGTCAGACCCCAAGGCCAACTAAACACTTTCCCTAGGAGGAACTTCAAGGGCTACGGCCTTGTTTTGGCCTTGTAGTCTGACAGAGAGGGGCATAGAAATAGGAAAAAAACAGCCATAGGAAAATAAAATAAAAATATTTAGACTTCCAGATGAACCACAGCAAAACATCGGAAACATGTTATTCATAGCCTATACATAGGTGATGGTGGGTTTAGTAAAGCTAAGCAGACAGGCATCGCCAAGTCAGTGGAAGAACTGCCCCCAGGCAGAAGAGCTACTCAAATGAAGAGACACAGCCAGAATGGTGTTGGCTATCAGTGTTTTGGGGGTGACAGTGTGGAAGTAGAAGAGTCGAGTGAGAGAGAGAAAGAGCATAAAAGTAACATAAAAGTGTGTCGGGGTTAATGCCATAACATGGAGGACAACACGGAGCTCATTTACCTCTTTTTCAAAGCCATCGACCTCATGCAGACGTCCTGCACAGCTAATGACACTACACAAAGTGGATGATTACGGAACTAATTTGGATTAAGTGCCTTGTTTGAGAGTACAAAGAAATTCAGCGTGGTGTGCGCAATTTCCTAGCTAATAGCTTAGCAGATTGTTTTATGCAAAGAGACATACAAATCTTACAATGGGTCCATGTATACAGCTGGGTATTTACTGAAGCAATTCAGGTGAAGTACCTCACTCAAGCTGGGACATGGAGCGGAAGATTTTTGCCGGTTGGCACCTTATCCACTAGACCCCAGAACTGAACCGGTAAACCTATGATTTCCACACTGCTGCTGACATACTGGACACAAGGGTGGACCCTGAAATTCTTACCAATTCCTCCTGACAGGCTGGACATAGCCAAGCCTTGCTCACGAACTGCCCAAGCCTCAGACCCTTACCCTATGCCTCATTAACCCTTTAATATCCCTCACATCCACTTGTACATCTCCATACCCCTCCCTAAAGATACTGTGCCCATCAAGTAAGGTACTCTCACATCCCTCTAATCACCAGGGACTCACCCTTTTTATCCTACAGCCTGTCTGGTTACCCTGACCTGGTCACAGAAGAGGCAATGATTGGTCATTCCAAATATTATCATAATAAACTTTACCGTCCTCCATCTCGTTGCTCACAGTGTTACCATTGGCAAGGTTCTTGTCCGCCTTCCCTGTGAAGAAATTCTGCATGCTTGTGTTAAATCTGTGTAAGAGAAAGGAGCGTTAGTCACAGGTCCTTTTCATGACACAATTTAAGATGAATAACATTCTTCCTGAGAGTACATTTCTAGCTGTTGGAAACTGTCTATGTGTGAGATGGAAGAGGAGAGAACAAGAGCAAGATCAGAGGTAAAGATGGGTTCTTCCACGAGAGTTTTTAAAAATGCAATTGATCCTCCTCTTAGCCCTTTTCTAAAGGAGACGGTTCTGAGAACAGATTAGAGGCAAACTGCGGAACTGCACAGTGCAATGGACTGCGAGATTATTTGCAGAATGAACCCAGTAGTAAAACAGAGTGGTGTACAACACCCAGCCAGGCCCCAAAAAAATATCCTCGCTCCAAAGCACAGCCTTTCTAGCTGCCTCAAACAACCCCTCTAGCACACCAACATGCAGCTCGAACAAGCAGACAGCACTCGCGGTGTTGTGTATGGCTGCACTACTCCACTTGAGAGTGTACTGTAGTCAAAATTAGACTCACTTCATTATTAGAATGTATCCAGCGTACATCAACACCAGAATCAGGCTCTCCCACCTAAGACAGAGGCGCATCAGGTCAAATCCGAGTACACTCAACACTTCCACCTGGGCAGGCGGAGAAAGGAGACACTTACCACACAATCTTTTCATCGTAGATGAACTGAAAGAGACAGAGAGAGAGAGAAACCGTCAATGGCAGACAATCGCTGGTCCTCAGCCATTAGTCAGCACAGACTAGAGCATGCACTCTGACCTTTCAGCCACAGAGACAGGATAGCAGGGGACTGAGAATTGGAGAGGCAAAGTGACAGTGAAGTGAATGCTGGGTATGTCAAAAAATGTATTTTTGCAGAGTTGGTGGGGGGGGGGTCAGGGTGCGAGAGGCTGGACTCACCGCAATTAAAGCCACCACAGACAGCGTATAGTAGAAGGAGTCCCGGAATACGGACCACCGGGTGAGATACACAACCTGAGGAGAGGAACAGAAAAGAACCAGTGCTATTTAACTGTGCTGGCTTACTATCTTATTCAGCTGGACATTTATTCAAATGATTCAGAATGGTTACTTACAAGGATAACCAAGAATTTGACCTTGTATCCTACCAGGTATGTCTTTTGCTAAATACTTCCAAAGCTCAAAAGCAAGCCAAGGGGAATAAGGGGGTGAGATTACAACAGAACAGACCTGTCCAGCAAAGATTCCACAAACGCCAATAATGCAAAGAATGTTGAAGACTGCCGAGCCCACAATGGTGCCCACTCCTACGTCACCATGTGTGATGAAGACACCTGCAGGAGAGAGCTCCAGATGACACACCTCACCACACATCTCATGGACATGGGTGCGCGTGCATTTGCAGATCTCATGGACATGGGTGCGTGTGCATCTGCGTCTTACCGATGACGGAGGCAAACAGCTCCGGGGCTGAACTCCCTGCTGCCATGAAGGTGGCCCCGGCCACATCCTCGTTCAGATGCAGCTTCTGTGGAGGAGACGAGAGCAGAGCCAGAGGCGCTCATATTACGCGCCGCCGAAAGGAGGTGAAATGCGAGTGGGGCGACCACCAGGGGCCAGAGAGTCAAAGGATCTCGAGCGGGCAGGAGAACCTATGGCTCCCTCACCTCACAGATCTTCTCCAGTGATGTCACAAAGTAGTCATCACAGACAATGGCGAGGGCCAGGAACATGTAAAGGGCCTAGAACACAGAGAGCAGAAGGGTTAGTGAGGCAGTGATGAGGGTAAGGTGCATGTGCCACGCAGCCGTCTCGAGTACACGCACGGGAGAGGTCCGGGCATGCCCATCAGCACCGGCTGAGGATCATGCTAATTGCAAACAGTATTTAACAACCTGTGATCCCTCAGTAGGTGCTGGAGTTGGTAGAGGAGCCGGCCGAGAGAACGGCGTGCAAAGCGGCAGACGAGAAGGCGGATGAACGAGTCGACTCGGGCGAAGTGAATGCCGACCTTTCGTCTCGGATTAAGTTTAATTGTATCGGTATTTTGTTTAGTTTGTTATTTTGGTCTGTTATTTTAGTTTGTTGTGTTTGGGGTGAACCCATGAGGGGAAGCCCTGAAGAGCGATTATTGTTTATTTTCCGTTTACTTAAATAAAGCCGGCAAAAAGCCGGAGAACCTGGAAGTGTCTTTACCGATTATTCCCGAACTAAGCATGTCGGCGTGCTACAGTGCATACTTGTGTGGGTGAAAGACAGAGAAATTGGTCTGATTTCCATTGCTCCCTTATGGACGAGGGAGGGATGGACATAAAACCAACAAATACAAATTAAAAAGCACAACCTGGAATAGTGGCAGTATACTGCTACTCACTGCTTTCGATTTTACAATGTTACACCTTTTGCTCATTTCATTGACGAGTGAATAATCAGTGACAGTGTCGCTGACTTGCTGACTCGTCTGATTGGACCGTAATGTGGAACAGATGGATCAATTATAGATCATCTCCAGCATCACATCGGGGCCTTCCTATGTTTACAATGCCACCCATAGAGGGCAGTAGAGAACTGTGGTAAAACGTAGGTTATTGGGGGCAGTGGAAACAGCAATTTTCAGTACTTCATCTAATACCCATCATGATTTTAATTCTACATAAAGAACGGCCTTGACACAAATTGGGGCCTCTACAAGTAACTGCATGATTGTTCCATTAAATGTAAACATCAAAATAATGAGGAATATTAACTTTTTCAATTTTACGAATAGGGGCAGTTTACGAAGGCAAAAAGCCAATTGGTTTGGCTCAGAGGGCTCTGGTGTACAGCAAGGCAAGACATTACAACCCCACATATGCATCTGTGCTCAGAAGTGGCCACACTGCACACATGCATGTCAGCACAAGGATTAAGTGGAACAAAAGCACTCAGGGTCTGATGAGAAGAGACACCGAGTCCAGGCAGGAAGCAGGAAGCAGGAAGCAGGGATCAGGGATCAGGGATCAGGGGAGGCGGCGGCGCTCACCGCAAAGATGTGCAGCAGCACGGCACCCTTCTTGCGCTCATCATTTGTAAACAAGTCACTGGGGAACTCATGGACAGCTGCAATGAGAGCAGGAAAATAGAGAGAAAGGCAGGGGTGTCAGCAGATGCCAAGGCCCAGGTCACAGGGGTTTTCCTCTCCAAGAGGGACATAATCTCCTCGTTAAGTCTCCAGATGTTGATTCGTACTTCGCCTAAACAGATGCAGTTCTCAAACAAGCCTTATCTTTAGCAGTGCTCTAAATTAGCATCAGATTTAACCGTGGAACCTGATTGCATTTTCTAGTTTTACCTCCGTGGATTCCTGCAACAATAAATGGAATAACGCAAAGTATTGAAAAGGACTGAACTGCAAAATACAAAAATATTAAAAGATTTAAGTGTGTGTAAAGCAGGCTTTTGTTAATTTTTTAACTTTTTGTTAATTGCAAAATTAGTCGCAGTTTTACAAGACGGTACTAATACAAGACAGCTCGTCACACAAATTTACCACAGAAAGACTAATTAGCCGCGCAAACAGAAGAGGGCGCCATTGTTCAAGTATTCTAAGAAATCGTTGGTCAGATAGCCTGACAATACAGCATTGGACAGCAGACGTGTTTTAGTGTTTGTCAGTATTCAGCGTTTCATTTTGACAGGATACACACCTAATTATACAAGTTTCTTATCCAGTCTCAAGAGTATATCATAAAAAACGCACACATTCAGCGAGTAAAACTTCCAACTGCCAAAAAGATTAGTGTTATATAAGCTAGAAACTGCATTGATAGAAACCAATGAAAACAGTTATATCCACCTAGGTTTTCGATGCAGAGCAGTATGCGCACTGCAATAAGACTGCAGTGCCCACTGGGACGGAGTTTTAGAAACGTAACATTATCCGCAAAGCTCACAATACTGAACGTATGACTAAACAAAGAATAAAAACTTCAACAAAGGTGATTATCTGTATATGTGATCACAAAATATTTGGGTAGAACATGTAAGATGAGGCCTCCTTCATTTTTCATCCTCCAACCCACCCGTTTTAGAGGAACATTTGCACTGGAAGCACCTATACTTGTCTGAAGAGCGCTCCATTAGTATCCTCAGGAGCTCCGTGAGGATCAATCAATAATTAAAAGCCCCTCCACCATTACTCTGTAGTCACCGGTTAAGACGTTACTAATTCAAGGTCTTGTGGTGAATGTAAAAATAGGGAATTGGGCGGTGCCGGGACCTGTGCCAGCGATGCATTTGGAGCTGCAACGAACGGTGGGGGCTGAGGGCTTTACTCCAGAGGCTGTGGATGCAGAGACTGCAGGCCCCAGAACCACACAGCCGGCCCGTGGCCCTGGATTGGCCGAACTGAGTCCTGGGTTAAATCAGGATTCCTGTGTCAACGACACCACCATCGAACACGGGCAACATCCAGCCATGTGGAGGTGACTCAGGGTCAGCCGTCTAACACAAAATCGTACCAGCGATTGGTGGCAATCCAGAATTAGCCCTACATTTTGCGGCCGAGGAGAAAACGCATTTCATTTAACAATTGTGAATTTTCGAAAAATTGTGATTCAATTTTATCAAATTTTGTAAAGCATACAAGTATGCATTTATTCATAATTAAAACTTCAGTTTGAGAATATTTCTTGGTGTCCTGACAACCAAGGAAACTTGTTAAAAACAGTACACAGCCCACTCAACGATGACGCACTGAGAGACTGAAAGTGTTCGGAGGCCATCGTGACAGTTCAGGGAAGATGTCCGTATTGCTTTTACCATACCTCAATGTGACGTCGCAGATAACAGGCCATAAAGCTGCATCCTTTACAAGATCAGCTGACTACCAGAACTGGTTTGAAGCCAATTTGGTACTGGTCCCCTTTAGTCAAGGTCAGTGACTTTCATTTAAGACTTCCACGGCATGGGTGTTAATCAACACGACAGGCTTGTAAACAACCCCCCCACCCCCACGCAAATACAGGCGACTTCTTTTAAAAAAGAAAAGAAAACCTTTTGTCAATAACACAGCAGACAAACAAAAAATGTAGCCAGAACTATTATTCCACACAACTTTGCTTCATTATGCTAATTTTAACAGTTGATATAGCATGTCTTCTTGGAGATGAATTACGCCACACTGCCAACATTAGAATAACAGATATTCGACAATATAAAATGTGTCACTCTTCCAGCAGAATACGTTTCCATTCACCTGTGTACAATCTGACCCAATGCGCCAGCCACTGGAAAACCCAGCTGATGTCCTTGAGTATAAATAAACAAGAAACCCAGCCAGTTTTAGTCATTCCTCTCTGGGGACCAAACCAGCACATCAACTCAATGAGCACTTTAAGGGGTGACCTGACAATGGATCAGATCATAGACAGAGCAGCGCACTTTTCTCCCCTCACACAGAGGAGCCTGGCTACATCGTAATGGCCGTTAAAGTGAGCGCTGCTAAACAGCCAAGGCCCAGTCCGCGAGGGTATCGCACACGCCGATGTGCCAGATCCTTTCGACACTTGGGACCGTGAGCCAGAACGCGGCGGATCAGGCCAGCATCACCAATGATGTCGACTGTCAGCGCAACAATGGCATTCTACAAAGACCTGAGAATAAATTGATTAGTTATCTAAAACAATATAATTTTCTGTGTACAGAGAAAGTCCTCAGGAAACTGCTATTGTTAATGGATATTGTTTGTTAATTAATAATTATGGGTTTGGTTTTAGTTTTTAGGACTTCCCAATGAGAGGGAGGGTGGTAAATACTCCTCTCCTCAGGCTAGGCTGAACATCTAAAAATAAACCGTAGATTCTCTGTTTGGACACCTGACTGCTTTGCTTATGCAAGAAATGACTGGCAACACCGGACTCATCTGTCAGCTCTCGGCACCCTCTCTCTACCCATCAATAAATACCCTTTATAGTATTAAAGCTGCAAAACATAAACATAACATTTCTCGAAATTATTCTGTATTCATTTTCATTTAATCTTTTGAATGCATGTCAAATCATTACATAACAGAGCCGAGTGCAAGATGTCTGCGGTTGTGGCAAACAAACTCCATAAGAAAGAACCAAAATCAGTTCAATATCCCGACTAGTAGGCATCCATATCGATGGACCTTAAAGCAGTTAGGGATACAAACTAAATCAACGCAGATCTTTTTATACAGAAATGTACAACTTCGGTGCATTTTTGAAAATCCAACTGCAGCTTGGCAGCAATTATAGTGTTTTGCAATTGAACACATAGCTAGAATAGATCTATTGATCTGCAGCATTAAAGACAACCGGTTTCCACATTGATATTTTAAAAGGGTGGTTGGGCAATCCCAGGGCTCAAGGTCTGCAATGATCAGGGGGTTGTTGTGTCATTGCATAGCCCACCACCAAGTTACATAGTTTGTTATCCAAGTGCTTCAATTCAGTCATTCAGAGGCAGGGCAAAATGAAGACCTGAAGTGTAGGACTAAAATCAAATCCAGGTGTGTCAGTTAACAGAGAATAAAATACAAACAAAGTGAAGGAAAACATGCTCAGTACAGAAAGTCATCACCTTCCTCCCACATCATGTAGAACACAGGGTGGTTTCCCCTCACACACACATCCATTAGTGCAACAGCCCTTCCTGTGTCGACGAGTATACGACAGTCGAAATCCGGCAAAGGGCAATGCAACAACCATCTCCGTCCAGCATGACAACAGTGGTAAATAATGTGGTGAGTATCTCCCAATACAGAGAACACTGATTCCGCTATGAACGAGAGAAGCAGATGACATTCGACAACCTATGTACAGATGCACCCGAAATGTTTGGAGGGGAAATACGCCTGCCAGAGGCGGCTGAAGCTGCTTAGTCTTACCCACTTGCCCGTTGTTTGGATGCAAGCCAAAGCGATGCACGTGTGCAAGGTCAGGTTCCACAATGTGCAGGGAAAGCCTTTGTGCCATTCCCTTTCAGACCATCCTCCCTGCGTTATGGCGCCAACAGCAGCTCACCTTCTTGCTGCTCTACCACTGTTCTTTCCTCGTCTACACAAAGACAGCTTTACAAATCCGGCTGCTTTTAATGGAATTCTCTTGTGCGCACTGCTCGTAAAAAACCACGCCACCCGTAACGGTACCGAGAAGGTGCAATTAGGGCTCACCTGAGCTCACCTCGACCCAACGCCAGGCAAACAAGCACAGCTCACTAGAGATTAGCACCATCTAAATCCACCACAATGAATATAGCTGCAGGCAGTAATGAGGCGGTCCGTCTACACCTTTGTCCATGGTCCAATGCAGGGGGGGCCAGAATCCCAAGGCTAGGATAAAACCTAATCATTTAGCACAACCCGAGACATATGTTGAAGTAGAACATGCAGCATATCGATTAGGCAACATATAATTTATTCGGCCACAAGAATTGGCACTGTAGCCGTTAATTTATGCTACCCATTATATGCAACACGTCAACATACCGACGGGTGACTAATTAAAGGAAAGCCCTACAGTCAGGGGGTCCAGAGGCTCCATTATGTTGTGGGGGGCATTTTCAAACAAATGAGGGAATATATTTTGGAAGAATTGTGTTCCATCCCTCCGGTAAAGTTCCAGAAACTCATAGTCTATGCCAAGGCACACTAAAGATGTTCTGGCAGCTTGTGGTGTCCCGACACCTTACTGAGACACTTAACGTTGTTTTTTTCTTTAGATTTGTCACCTGTCTTTATGTTTGGTTTGATGTTGATCAGATCAGAAAAAACAGGCCCCTTAAACAGATATTCACATACAAATATAATTTCACCACCTTTTGGCCCAGCAATTTTTCCAAGTACTACAACAAGGTGTCTACATACCAAACACTGCATCAATTGGTACATAAGGAAAAAAATGTGTTATCTTTTGACATATCAATACAAATATATATGGGTACATGCTTTTAAAGTGAGTTACACTATCAGTATGCAAATTTTCAAACTTGTTGGATAACGTTGGAGAGAGTAAGCCTTTTTGCATATTGTGAGCAAATTTATGCAATTTTGACTCAACTTCTTCACAATTAAGTTAAGGTTTGGTCCAAAGAAAATATGTACAAAATGTGGAGCCAATGAGAATACTTATGATGTATTTTATTTTCTTTACAGGTAAAAAAAAGGCAGCTCTAGAAGACTGGTCTGGTGACTAGGCCACTTGCTCAATATACTTTGAAATAATATGATTTACAATCCATCACCAGCCCATTTCATAAAAACTAAGGAGATTCTTCCCTTTGCTGATAAAACTGAAGTCAAGTCAATTAAAGCACAAACACAGGCGGCCCCTCAGGCATGTGGGCTTGGTTTCGAATACGTTAAATATGTGGCAAGGGCCAGAGCCAACTGGGTTAAGCCATGTAATCTTTGACAAACAAGAAAGACAAAGTAAAAAATTTACGAAAACGTTCACCGCATATCTTTTTATTACGTGAAAGAACAAAGTACTGACGGAGCAGACAGTGCTCTGACAATTATGACCAGGAGAGCACAACTGGAGACAATCCAGCAAAAAGCAAGTCACACCGCTCAGAGGAGCAGCCTTACCGGCTGAGCCGCTCAGAAGTCACACCGCTCAGAGGAGCAGCCTTACCGGCTGAGCCGCTCAGAAGTCACACCACTCAGAGGAGCAGCCTTACCGGCTGAGCCACACAGAAGGGCACAAAATGAATCTTTAATAACCTGCAGTAAGGATCACGGAAAGGCCAGGATAGCAATGGAGTCATCTGCACGACTAGGAATTTGAATGTGGTCAATTTTTCAATTGAAATGCCAATTAATCAATTTATTTATACGGACAAATATACACCAATACATTTAATTCCATGAGAAATTTCTACAAAAATAAAACAATGATAGTGATATCAAATTAATTTTTATCTGATTGAACATCCAATCAACATTAAAAAAGGAGCTACTTAGAAGTTAAGCATTTTCAGGGGGACATTCCTTTTAATACAAATAAGCGCTATGCAGCTATAGCGCAGAGCCCCTTAAATTTGACATGAGGAGGCTCAAATGTATACAATGGATCACCCAGGAATTCCAGGGCATTAGCACCCCCTCACTTTGACAGCAGTCCGTCTAGAGAATCTATGAAAACGCATCCTGGGATTTCTTCCTCCGCCATGCAGAAATCACCTCTGGATCAGCACCACTCTTCACAGAGTTGTCCAGAAAGAAAAATAAGACAGGATTCAGATTAAGACCCACTGCCAGTTAATGCCGAGAACGCTAAATAAAAGCGAGAAATGAAAACAGAATGAGGAGAATGGCACAGTATAGCTGCAGTTGTTTTAGGCAACAACACATCCTAGAGAAAAAGGTAATCCCAACAGGTTAAGCTCCAGATTTTCTAGAAGCACAAAAATCGCCATTAATCTTAACCTTATGACCATATACATATACAGATTCAATTTGAAATATCAATATCTGTGAACTGTTGGCAGTGTTGCTCATTATGGCATGCAGAGGCCGCGCACAGCCTTGCTGTTCAAAACGCAACAACATTTGATATTCAGATGAGTCATTTTAGTTCAGAGACAGCAAAACTTTTTTAGAAGTTCACCAGCCCAGTGACAGCAGCTTTTATTATTGGCGGTCATAAGATTGATAAACTTGAGGTCAATTATAAGGTCATTGGTAAATTCATGCATTACCATTATACTACTTGTCCTAGCAAGAGGTATGTCCAGTACTCAGCCACATAGCATGTAGCACAGAGCATTGAATGTACTTAAAATTTTATATTCCCTATGTTTACCAGCCAACATTAAGAGAAAATCATTCCACCAAAGCTACCTAATTCGTTCCACTAGATAAACTTTAAAGATGATAAACTTTATTGGTCGTTATGAAACTCGTTTTCATAATAAGCAAACATTTTAAAAAACAGTTCCCCACACTCACACAACTGGGTGACAACAGGAATGCTCTTAAACAGCTATAATTTGCTTTAGATTAAATCATAGGTTACTCTAAAAGAAGTTCAGACCTATGCATGCAAAACGTAGATTCTATAGTTAACCGCTTTGAATTTCTGGGTCCTCATTTTCTGGTTATTAATAAGCCTTCCTTAGGTCAGAGAAAAATCACAATAACCTGGAAATAGCTTTCACCTTTCATTGCACCATACACAATAGAGGGATTTCTCGCACACGCACACGCAACAGCATTAATTCTCCTTTTTCCATCACCTCATCTAAGACGTCTCATATTCAACAATGTCCACCTTGACAACACACTCCAGCATTAGGACCTGACTAAACCCCACCTTACCTTGTCCCATCTTTAGCCCTGAGCAACCCTGGATAACACCTTGGACATGACGACTGCATACCTGGCTCAGTGCAGTTCCGCACCCAGGAGTCATTGTAAGCCGCTACAGCCAATAGTCTTCGTCCCCAGTGGTCCTGTGTGCCTTCCAGGGTCATCCCATGACCTGTGGAATAAGGGGCATAGCAGCAGCTGGTGAAGCCACACTGGTTGTCAACGCGTGATGAACATGGGTGATATATTATTGACAAAGGTTAAAAACAAGTACACACAGAACTAATAGATTAATGAATGGGTTAATAGCTTGCCTCCCATTTTCAAGAGAATATTATTTGAAACCCTAATTCTAACAAGCGTCCTTATAAATATATCACTTTACCTTTTTACTAAAGTATTCATTGCTATACTGTTTTATTCCCCAGTGACACACAAATGACCAAATATGTTAGATGTAATGGAAATGTCATAGCAAAGACTTAACTTTTGTGCAGTCAAGACCTCAAAGTCCAAGCAATAAGGTGGCTCTCAGTAAAGAGTGCTGAAGAACAACACAGTAAAATTCACTCCATCCTGAGCAAGCCACAGAGAAATAGGGGTGTGAATGGTCCCATGCAACACACATCACCTCACGTGTCGGCAAAATTCCCGAAGCCCTATACCATGCCCGTCTTGGTTGTGGTTATGTTAGGTGAGGGAGTGCGAATGTCTAAGCATGTGAGAGAGAACATATATATTTGGCTAAGGCTTACTACTATACATGCAGGAGAATGATAATTTTCAATGAGGAGTAAGTTAATGACATTAAAGTCCCCAACCAAGTGGTTAATGACTTTCTACTAAATTCTTGCAGATAAATAATAAGACCAGTCTTAACCTGGCAGCTGCACAAACTGCGCCTGTAGCGCACATTTTCCAGCTTGTAGATGTCGCAGAACTGTGTGCGACCTCTCTTCAAATCTGGAGAAGAGGGAAAGGGACCCCTTCCTGCCAAATCTGACCGCTGGTCTCGCTTTAAGGCTATTGCGGAGATCACACACGCTGATCGCATTTGTCAATGCCGACACGTGATCAGCGAGCCTATGTCCATATAGATGCAATACATCTCAATATTGGTCTGCCGGAAGTTTTATACATACAAGCAATACTATAGGACAAGCCAACTACAGTGTACATCCGACAAGCGTCGTCATCGACAAGGTCATTGTATTGGTTCGGTTAATGCATAACACAGCACCTGATGGTTCAGAGCAATAAAGGTGATCGGTAGGGTAGTGTTATATTAAGCCATGAACTGCATGCAGTGAAGCTAAACGAGGCTCTTATCAAACCTCAGCTGCGGCAGCCCTACCGCTCTTTTTCCTCCAGTGCATGACTGTACGGACTCGCAGGACTGTTTCACAACAAGCATACTCCTTAAAACTAGATTGACATAACACACCTTACCACGACCAAGTTTAATTTGAGCGGATGCATCGTGTGAGCGACCATACGTATTTAATTGAATTAGACGTCTCAGTGCAGCCTCGCATACTGCGGCAGAAATGCGCTCGACTAACACACAGAGAAAATACATTCTTGGTTGACCTATATGATAGGAGTCAAGACCATCTCCAAAAAAATAGTATATAAAAGATTGTCTTGGCCGTTTCGAAACGTCTTACCCATACGGTCAGTTAATAATATACAAAAATTATTCTTAAAATATTTGCATGAAATAAATATCGATATATTAAAACTAGCCTGCTAAATCGTGCATGGGCCAGAAAGTAAGTAATAAAGGTTAAAGTTAGTTAAGGAGCCTCAAGACTGTAAAGGCCACGCCACTGAAATTATAATTCTCAGGCTAAATATAATTTTTTCTGTAAACGTAGTTAGGATGTAGCAAGTCTTCGTTTTGCCAGCTACGTGTTTATCAGCTGTTTCCAGCACGGACTCACCTGTTTTTGTCAGTAGTGCTGACATGCACCACGCCAAGAAGAGGATACTGCAGATAAAACAGACCTGCGCGAAAAGCATTTCTCTCCTTTTCCGAACTTTGAAAATCTTTGCAATCACGGTCTTTTTTGACCAACTGAAATTATTGTCAGGGTCCATGGTCGCAGTCCAAAACAATGCGGCGTCTCTCTACTTTTAGTCCTTACTTTGACAGTAAAACACCGCAGGAATGGCCTGAGTTTGCTTCACACGGAAAATAGTCTTTGGATGCGGTCCTCATTTCAAGTGTACTGGTCGTGGATTCCGAGCGTGGTCCACTGAGAGCAGACAGCTTCCAGGTGTGCAGAAACAATGCTGTTTAGCCGTTTGGTTATCAAAAAAGCTCGTGAGAATTGCACTGATCTGCACTGCAAACAACGAGAAGTGTGATCTGGACGCCTGTATCAACTCCTAAGTATTTGAATGTCAAGATTGCACAACACCAATATTCACTGCTGTATATCTTATTCCACGGAGCTATTAAAAAGACAATCTTTAACATTCAGTTTATCGGACAAATAACCCGAGTAACGACAGCATCAGTTAAATTTTAGTCAATACTATTAACAGAGAACGAATCCCAGTCTATCGATAGATCTCTGACTCCGTCGGTGTCCCGTTATTAATTAAAACCAATCTGCTTTCATATCAAGGTTAATTGTATCAGTATAGCACAGTCATGTCCCTTGTCTCCTTCGGGTGCTTACCCCACCCCAAGTTCCCAGAATATTGGTTGTGCAGATGAAAATCAGCTCCCAGGTGACGTCCAGTTCACCGTTCAGTTCACAAGATAAATTCCTCTCGATTCCCAACCGCAACTTTTGGAGGACGTCATGCTCTGGCACGTGATATTCTGCGACAATAGATCATTCTCTAATGCCCTCTAACCACTCAAGCGACTAAAGTCCACCTGAGACAGTTGTATATTGATCACTTGAAAAAAATACACAGAGACATCTGCGCTTTAGGCATTTCTCGCCGGCTTCTGTCAAGACCTCAAATCTTTTCCCGGCAGTCGTCATTTAACAAGACTAACTCTAGCTCTGTGATACGGTGTAGATTTCCTGCGCGGCGCATTGAGTCTTATTAAATGCGCCTCTTTTCTATATCGGCTAAAGCACTGGCAATTTTACAGCAGACATGTCTAGTTTATACTTGCTTTTCTGGTTTAATACTAATATCACACTTACGGGTTGAAAATATAACCGCTATATACTGCTAGATTAGTAGTTTAATCCAAGAGCGGCTTCACCACAATGCAACCTTCCCTGATGCCATTTTTGGTGGAATAATGCGTAGGCAGCTGTATTTCTGTTTAGTATCTGCATAAATGTGTTATGGGTGTATATGTGCACGACATGGTATTTGAAGTCTTTCACCTCTGTCAAATCAAATGTCCAGGAAAGGACATTTAAACGTTTACAATTAGCGTTCGTGATTCGTTTTTGTGTCAGTAATGACAGGTAATCGTTAAACACCTGGGGTTTGGGTACTCACGCATTCTTCTATTTGTTTTAATCGGTTTGTGAAACAGTGCATTTGCTTTGATCGTAAAGGGAGCAAGCAGTTAAAATACATTGCGATTGTTGACGTGGGTGGGAGTTTTTCCCTAATCAACATAATTAACTCATTTCCAAAAAAACATTTTAATGTATCCTGGGTCAGATAGTCAGTCTTTATTCTGTAAATGTGTCTTGTATTGGAGGTGTCTCCTCCAATACCCCCCATTATTTTATTTTATTAATGTAATTAAAAGATGTGCAATCAATTTGTGTCTCAGAGGGACAGGAGGGAGTACTTTGGCTTTCTGGCCTAGTAGTGTACCTGAGAGTAAAGCAGCTCTTGCTGGTGGCTACTCATGCAATGTTGATGCACAGCTTTTAGCTTTTTCATTTTATTTTTGATAATTGTAAAGAGTGGAGATTAAATTTTAAAAAGTAAACAGTTTTAACTGTATATTTTGCAAGCTATTCTTATAGTAAGATAATAGTTAAACATTATGTTTAGTTTAAAACAAACCATATGGAGACCCTCGTCCCCCCGTACTTAAATGTGCCGCCCATCCTACACCCCTGGGTGTAAACTTAAAAATCTTTACCCTACAGCAACAAAGGATCTGTTGTGAAATCCTCAGGAAACTGTGAGCAAGTATCACAGGCAAGTCCAAAACTTGTGCTTTAACTGTGAAAATCTTTAAATCTAATCATTAACTGAAACATACAGGAACAATGAATGGCTATTCCCATTGTTGAACCTCTCAGAGTTTGTATTGATTAATTAAATGCTGGTAGAATTTCCATTACGAAAAACATTAATTGACACTGATCCATGGGTGTATTTTAAGGAAAATATACCTATGGATTCTAGAGTTTTAAAAATGACAACAATTACATAAACATTGCTCCATTCTACTTCTGGTTCAGACAGGCAGACGTCAATATGTGGGCTTCACCAGTCAAGACCAGTCCAGGCTCTGTATTGGCCAATCAGAAACAAGAATTTCTGTCCCATGTTGGAAAATGAGCAGTCAAGGCTTTAGGCCTTGCACTCTAAGGGTCTTCATTTGAGACATTGTCAGCTCCTTACCATAGTTCCTTCCTCATTTTTTACTCCTTTATCTGCAGAAATGTGTGAAACTGCATTGAGACAAAACATTTGAAAATGTTAATCGTTTTTAGATTTTATTTTTTAATTGTGCCGATGAATCTTGGCACTACACACCAGGATTGTGAGGAAGTAGCAGCTGGTGGTGTAGTGGTTAAGGTGTCAAGCTTTTACCAGAAAAGTATTCTCACCCCAGATATGGAACCCTAAAATAAACAATTTTAAACAAGTCGCTTTGCGTCTGCTGAGCAGTTAAATTGTAGTCTCTTTCAAGTTGCCCATTATTTTACTTTACAGGCTGCACCGCTCCCATCAGAAGAGTAGTATCAGTAAGAGGAGAGCCACATTCCCCCCACCCCTCTACGGCATTGCCACCGTGTGCTGCACAGCTCCAAACGGTGAGCTCCAACGTAAGCAGGCTGTATTTTGACAGCAGTTCTCTGTATCTTCAAAATCATTGTGATTTTCCATTCTTTTTTGGGTGCTATACTATTGGGTTTGTTGATGGCTCTAAATTGGCTGCTGTTTAAAATTCTGCATGTGTGTATGCATGTATGCAATACCAACGATCATTGGAACGGTTGTACTTAAAAATTTAATTGACTGTGGTGTCTAGAAACTGTTCTGTCGTGGGAAAAAGACAATAGCAGAGACTGTTTGGCACCTCACAGTCTTCCAGTGCTGACAACATATGTTATATTTTGCACACTGAATGAATTAGTTAAAGCAGTCCATTAAGCAGAGGACTGCCTTTTTTCAGTGGTTATCTTATGCAATCCTCCACAATCAGACACCACAAAACACCACGTATACAAGCCTGTCCAGGATACCTGCTGAATTTACTTTTAAAAGAGTCTTTTAAGTCAGCTGCAGAACATGAAATAGTCACCATCAAAGTAGCACATGGCAATACAGCAGGTTTATTTATATGAATGCTCAGATCTGGAAAAAGAGTAAATGGCCAAAATGAGTTAGTTCAGTTCAATAAAACCTGTGCCCCTTAATTTTTACTCTAAAGGTTTTTTTCTCTCCTATCCAGAAAAAGTGGTCCACTGAATAAATGCATACGGTAGAGTATGAGTTATCATACAAGGAATTCAAGGAATTCCATTACAGAGGAGAATGGCTCATCGTTGAACAAAATTAGAATTTGTAATGGTCTCCGCACAAACAACTCATCGTTTGACTGTTTCCAGCACGGATAAATTGTGAGAAAATAAAAGAATAACCATAGCCCCCCTGCAATAAGTTACCCAGGACCAGCCTGAAGTAATCTGCACTTATCATGAAAGTCAATTTCCAAAAATCATTACTTACGCAAAAATGGTTAAGATTAGGTTCATTAATCAAGGCAACAAATCCCATTTACATGAACTAACAGCGACAACAGGGGTAGGAATAACTTGTGCAGAGTACCTGGGTTTACCCCAGTGCACCCTGAGATTCTTCGATAAGAAGAGTACAACACACGATGACCATGAGTATTGCTGTGCACAATCATGTAATGTTCATGTTTACCATGCATGATTGGGAGTGGGAGTGGTTTCAGGATCTCTGAGTCACCCCTCGATTGGTCGGCCAACAGGGATAAGTCTTAGGGGAAAGACTGAAGAGTCAGCAGAAGTCCAGAGGCTTTAGGATCTGGGACGCCATTCAATATCATAGGCAATACACTCGCTCTGCATTGGGAGTCTGAAGTCATTCTCATTAAGATGCACCTGATCATATAGACGTGACAGTCACTGTTTTTGTACTAGACTCCAAAATTAAGCCGCATTTAGCTAAACCACGGTAAGGGTAGTATACATGTTTTATATACTAAACTTTGTATTTTACATTATAATTAACATATCACAACACATGTATATCTCTATCCTCTTCAGTAAAGGATTCCACAAGCTTTTTCCTAAGGAACAGGTTGTGCTGATCCCTTATGATTAGCACACCAACTACACTACAAGTGACAATAGGTATTTCTGCCAATCAGAGAAGCTCACAGACTCTCTGACAAGCAGAATCTGGTTATGAAGGCAGGTCGCTTACTTGGTTGCAGTCTCTTTGCATTGCAGTGTCAAAAGACTGGAAGTAACCCTTATTCCATGTCTGACAGCTTGCATGTGTTCCTTACTTGGAGGAAAAAGTCCGGTCACTATGGTAACGGTTATCAATTGACATGACTTTGAACCCCATGAGCCCCCTCTCAAAACGGACGTCATAGCCTTATCGGCACAGAAGATTTTTTTCTTAATTATAAGCAAATTAAAACATTTCTTTAAAAAAAAAGTGAAATATTTTTCCCATTATTATACATAATTCCCATTAATAATATGCATCATAATATGAATAGTATTGTAAAATGGCAAAATACCAGTTTAATTCAGAATGATTTTTGCAATGCTGTGATATAAAAGTTGAAGGAAAAAAGAAAACTGAAATCTTTGTCTCACACAAACAGCCCACCAAGATTAACAAAGACATTGTATATAGGAAATATATTTGATATATACCCTGATATTTCCAAGCTGGTTCTTAACCTGTTATGTTACAGCCTAGTGGCTGAATCACCGAGCATGTAGGCATGTTCGGTCCACGATTCACTCCACTGCAGCTTAGTTCTGACTAAAAAGGCATTTGTCGTCCATCTGTCGCAGTGCTCACTTATGACAGATGGAGGCAATACTCAATGGCTGTCAACTACTGGAAACTCCTATGCCATTTGACCCTGCCAGTTGTACAGGCAGATTAAATAGTTGCCACTATGGCGACAAAGCAATTTCTTTTCCCTGGAATTTATCCAACAGAGCCTCTGTAGATTTCCATACTAATGCAATTCAATTGTTAACTTATCAGCAGGTTACATAAGAGGATAACATCGGTAATAGTGTAATTCAGAGTAAGAGGCTCAAACTTCTCAGATACACTAATGTGCATTACATGTGGGCGGACATGATCCATTCTGCTGCAGAGCACCATTACGGAGACAGAGGTGGTAGGGATTTATTCCACGGAATGGCGGGAATTAAAAACAGGAGTGGAAAAAATAAAAAAAATATAATAGAAATGGAAGTTCTAAAGCTGCTTTGCGGGGGCCGTTTCCACTACAGTGTGTATAACTCATCGCTCAAAAGATGAAACGTCAGTTCTACAAATAATTTCTGGATCAAACTGACAGAACTTTGGGCTGACTGAAACTACATACTACTTTCAGGTCATGATGTGATGGGTGACATGTCTTTCTAATCAATGTGATCAAAGATGAGTGAAAGAAGTAACCTTTTAGGGAAGCCCAGAACTACAGCACAGATGGCTGGGGTTGCACTCCCTAAAATGCCCAATTTAAATACCAGATACAAAACAATAGTCAATATCTGCACGCAGATTGGGTTGACACTATGACTTCTCATTCCTTTAAAATCAATGTATTATAGCTGTGTGACCGGCAACACTTCCCACTGATGAAACATGTGAGTGCTAATAAGCATAGCTAAAGGAACAAATCACCGTCACACTTCTACTGCTGGAGCTCACGGCACTTGCCCATTGGGTTTCAGCCTGCTTACTGCTAGCAGGGGGCGGGGTGACACAGCAGTCTTGCAGACTCCGGTGTTCCAATGCCCAGCTTAGCTGCTTGTTACATTAAAACTGGTCTTTTGTGACAATGGTCAGCGTTACGAAAACTAAGCGGATTAGCTGATGGACATGTCTGGTGTCCCTGGTCAATTATCAAAATGAAAAGTGACGACCGAGTGACGCTGGCATCCTCACACGCAACTTAGCAAGCCCCACCACGTAAAAGGTTTAGTTAAGTTCATCTTAACAAATCCATGGGAGCCTTTCCATTACTATGGATTTTAAAAGGCAATTAAATATATTTTATTATTTTATTTTTAAATGCATGAAACCATGCATTTACTTATAAAGGACGTTCCTGCCAAACCGCTCACAGGGGAATATATCTTTTTAAAATAAGCACAGAATACAAAAGTCAGATCCTGTGTCGACAGGGGGCTCTCAGACTGGGTCTTCCACCAATAAAATGTGACTTTGCATGTCCTCAGGTGAAGAACTTCTTGTGTAAGTTCCATAACATAAATATACTATCAGCTACTTTTCAAAACCACACAGCTACACTTTCACAGACTGGGGTAACACAAAAAGCGCAGACAGTGGCTTCGTAGACCAGGGTTACATAGAAAGCACGGCAGGTGCCTTCAGAGATCGGGGTTACAGAGCATGGTGGCTGGCTTCACAGTGTGGGTGATCCAAAATACACGGCGTGTATTTACGGTGGCTTCAGAGACCAATTGCTGTGGTTTTGTAGCCTTGCAGCAAGTCACAGGGAGTCCAGTTTTTCTTTAAACTTGCTTTCATGAGTGCACAAATGTAATTATAAAGAATATTTCAGACAGAAGACTACACACAGTAAAGAAAACATCTGTTCAGTTTCATCTTGCTTCAGCTTGGGGAAAAAAGTTAAGATAAGTTTGTCGTTTTTCAGCCAAATAAGATACCAATTCAAAACACTGTTTCTTAGGCAGTAGAAACAGGTATCCATCTGGTGTTGGCATCTGTGTTTACAAATCACACTGAAGTTTGGAACTGCCGAACAGTACACACTGAATCCTTATTCAGCAGTGATATCCTGCTGTCTTTTGCATCGGACCACATAACCACACATATTTTTCCTCCAACAATTTAATTTCAAACGTATATTTTAAAATGAAAAATAGGACATATCCACCCTGCATGGAATACAGTTTCTTGAGTTTGAGGAAAGCTCTAAGGGTCAAAGTGTACTTCCACTGAGTCCACACCAGAAGACCGTCAGACACTACAGCAGGGAAAATGAAAAATAAAATATAAAACAAAAAAATAATCATTTGAAAGACAGTTGCTGATGTCCAACAGAAAGCAGCCAAACTACTGCAATACTCTATTCCATTCCATAAAACAGATCCTAGTAACTGGTGGTCCTACACCACGGCGTATTGCTGGTAGAGCAGGTGGCGGATTTTGTAGTAGTCATCACACAGACAGCCTTCTAAGCCTATTCGGCCGGCTTCAGTCTGCAAAACAAAAACACAAGAGTTACAATTAATGACGATAATGGCACCACTCACACTTCTTCCACTGATTGCTTCACACCTCCTCCACTTGTAACAGTAACATGAGATATTAGAGTTGTTGAGAGGTGTAAATGAAAACCTTAGCACCTTTCGGTTTGGGTTTGGGATATAAAGGCTTTCAAATACATTTTCAGGAAAATCATCGACATTGTAAAAGATGCATTTACATTTTCATTATACCGCAGCTGCGCAACATACCTTCTGCCAAAGAATCTAGTCACCTGGGAACCTCTATGGTTACCATAGTAGTTATCAAAGAAGAGAACAGTGAATCTTTACTTTTATTTAAAATGGCAGGTATGAAAATGATGGATTTTGCACATTCATATTTCAGCTTTAAGCTCTTCTCTCATAGGAACAATGTGTTTAGCTAAACCACTGACATCATATTTATATTAAACCAGGGAGAGGCCACCCTGTTCCTACAGTGCCACAGCCCTGAAGATCTTCTCTAGGCCCTCTAAACAGTACATTACAGAGTACCTTCAAGTGCATGCTTAACCATCTTAATTTGGTCTAAGAACTGATCCAGTTAAGTTATCAAGGCTTCAAGTGGCTTCCGTGCTCTTTAGGACCCCGATAGCCTGCCTTCTTGTGTAAACCATGATTATTTGCAGCACAAAGTCACATAAATGACACAAAACTCACCCTGCGAACTGCAACCAAGTTGTTGCAGACCAGCACTCCCCCCACAAATTCAGCCTGGATCCCCTCTCGCAGCAGAACCTGCTTGAAGTCTGAAAGGCGGGGCTCATTGATGAACACAGACTGATGCCCTGGAATCTGTCGGACAAAAGCATCGTACATGAACACAGATTCACACCAAGGATCCTCACTGCCCCATATCCTCTCCCACAGAGTGCAAGCATCCTATCAGCATTACCTCCGAGCCCCGTTTCCCATTCTCACACGACCTTGTGGGCCGCTGCCCTACTAAGCTCTCTGCTCAGCTCTTCCTTGGAGAAGTCCGGTCTCACCTCGTGTGCTGGCAGCGGCTCCAGGGTGGGAATGACATCGCTCTCCTCCGACATTTCCCTCTCGTCTTCTCCGAACAAAGTCTTCATGGCGCGTTGCTGTGCCACGGCACTGTGGTCGCTGGTGAGGTCGGAGGTCACCTCCATGGGCAGCTCGCCATCTTCTGTCTCCTCCTTCGCCTCGCCTTCTTCCACGACCACGCCGGTGTCCACCTTGATCACGCGCATGTCTAAAACGCCATCAATCCAGGCCAGCTCTGTGTCCTTAGCCTTGCAAAACTGCAGGGAGCTCACAAGCGAATCCTTCAGCCGGACCTAGAGGACAGTTCTCAGCATCAAACACAGGCATTCCTTAAAGTATTACTACCAATGTTAACCTAACATGAAACACACAAAATTCCAGCCTCACGCACACACCCAAACCCATACAGGTGACAAATATCCATCATATCCTCTGGTGTTGCATTGATGATAGTTTTTTGCAGTGAAGGTTAATAATTGTCAGGGTAATTGTCTGATCTCACCTGGTATATGTGGGTCTCACTGGTGGCGTCGATCGTTTCGTGCAGTTTGGGCGTGTACACCTTGATGTCCTTCCCACTGAAGGCTTTGCATGACTCCGCCAGGTCCAGGCTGGCCTCGGGGGGCCCGTGTACGATCACAAGCTGCCGCGGCTTCATCTGGTTTATGATCTTCTTGATGGAGTCTCCATCTGAGCGACCCTCATAGTCGATGTAGGTAATTCTAGCTCTGAAGATGGCAGAAAAATATCAAGTTTTGTAGCTTCCATCAGATACTTCATAAAAGTGAATGACATTTTTAACAACTACCTACTAATTTTTCAATCTCTGTGTACTATAAATATCCACTGATTTGTTCACCAAACTCCTGGATAAGGTTAACTATTTTCCTTGATCTCTATGAACTATGAAAGGAGCTGTGGTGGATTGGAGGGGGGACTGTGCCTCTCCTTCGCCCACCGATCCACCACAGATGTTATACTCACTTGATCTCTATGGTTTCTGTGGTGGAAGTACATTTGGTGGGCACATCGGAGAGATCTTGGTCCATGGGTTCATCTCCATTGGCTATTCCCGCTTCCAGCTTGCTCTTCTCTTCCTCTGTGGCTTGGAGCTCAGGAACCAGGAATTCCTCTGGTCTGTTAACATGGTGACCCATGAGTGGACAGATCTTCCATATTGTGATGATAATTCCACAATAATACATTCCTCTCCACCTTTACTCTGATAATTCTCTCTTATTGTGTCTAGGTACCAATTATGCCAGGGGGTAAGTGATGATGTGGTGATGATCCTACCTGATGATCTCTCCATACTCATCCCATTTGATTCGCTCCTCGTGCGTTGGGAACATTGGGTAGGACTTCTTGGCCTGCTTGAAGAAGCCGCCTTTGCGGGCTCCCTCTCCCTTCATCATCAAGTCATGATGTTTAGTTTTCACCACAGCGGGCTGCTCAAGGTCATCCTCAATATCACTCTCGTCACTGGAGTCAACATCCACCCTGCAGCGAGGTGCACATGCATGTCACACACACTTCGAGCCAGTGAGGGACATAACTACAGTGGCACATTTATATGCTCAAATGGTTCTGTACACATTCATTTACTCACTCTTTTGCTTGTTCAAGCTTTTTGGCAGCCTCTTTTTTCAGTTTTTCTTTTTCAAGATATTCCTCAAGCTCTCGACCTTCAAGCTTTGTCCGTTTCCTGATCTGTTTAGGTTAAGAAAGATCTGTTAGAGTCAACATTCAAAGTTATTGTGCAAAACACTTAATTCGAGAAGGGGATCATATACTTCATGAGCCTGTAATGAGACTCACTGACAACACGTGATTTATGAAGTAATCTCAAACATTAGGTTTCTCACCTCCAGGTCCAGAATCCTCTCCCCTGGGTTATCGATGAGATACCTGCCCAAGGTTCCAGGGGTGGTCCGGTAGGTCAGGATGACAGAATTTTTGGCATCTCTGCACCACTGTATGAAGAGCTCACGGGAGAAGCCAGACTCCAAATCAGGCTGGCTACACAGCACCACCTTTGGGCTGGGTACGCGTGCCAGGTCAGCCAGGCTATGGCACAAGGACAGGTGCCGGAACTGGAAGGGGTTGTTCCTCTTGTCCTCAAAGCATCTCATCAACTTGTCACTCATCCACTCCACCTATGATATGCAGAGTCCATCAGTTTACTTACTGCCGTGTGTCATAAAACATTTGTCCTTAAAGGGACAACTCGCCACAGATAAAAATGCTTTGTTGTTAAAGCACACTGATCACGCTGTTTTAAAACCATGGTTTCGGGATGCATTTTGTCATTTTGAACAGTGGGGACAGCTGCAAACCTGTGACTTGGAGAATTCCACCACATTGTAGCTGACATTGTTGAGCAGGGCTAGAGAATAAACTCCGAGTCCTGCATCCTTGGTCCTCCAGATCTGGTCCAGCAGTTGCGCCAGCTCCAGCACCCGCCCCGCGGTATCCACGGCAATCAAAACGTTCCCGTCACCGCGCAAAGTCTCCATCACATTGGCTGAAGGACAAGGATTCTCATCGATAACCCAGGGGAAGTATTCTCACCCACTAATGAATTGTCATCCATTTAAACAATTAACCAAGTCTTCATAGCATTGAATATACCCTATAGCAATACGTGGTTTTGTAGTGAACACCACACAAGCTACGTTAAGATGTATAATTACTTTAATTAACTTACTAAGAAGCTGCTCATCTCGCTGTTTCCGGCGTGGTTGCACATAGGTGGCATTGAAGGAGTCGGTGATAAGCAGAGAGGGCCGGCTCACCATCTCCAAAGAGCAGCCATTTAGATGACTGTAAAAACAAACGCAATGGCCATTTAGCCAATGGCTGACTGATGGTGGTAGACAGCCTTTTTAAACTTGAAAGCATGACAAGGAGCTCTGCTTAGCCCTTCACGCTTACATCTCCCTCTTGTGGTTAAAGTCCACAGCATACACAATCTCCTCCTCTCCATCTTTCACAATCTTCCAAATGGTCCCTCCAATCATGTGACCAGCAGGCAGGGGAGTTATGGAAAGGCCATGCCCTTTACCTGAGGATTCAGATGTCTCATTAACTTCTGACTTTAAAAAAATATATATATTTTATCGAATTGTAAACAGTGCAAAAAAAATCTAGTTTCTACAGGTCTCACCTTTTAAATTTACAATCTGTGAATACTTTAATTGCTGTATTTTGTCAAAGGCAGAGTCCACATCATCCAAAGTAAACAGGGTGAAGTCTTCTGTGTTGTGACGTGACTAGTAAAACACATTGGCGAGAGATATTTTCAGGTAAGTCTACAGTTTACAACACAAACTCTAGAGACCATGTCTTCTCAAAAGTTACGCTGAGCATTTGCAGAAAAGGCAATTTACCTCATAATTAGTTTATCTTACCTGGTACAAATCATACATAAACATCTGTCCCATCTTGTACACAGGGATGGTGGCATAAATGGTGCAGTTGAGTCCCAGTTTCCCAACAGCATAGGGCAGAGCCCCAAGGTGCAGAGGGTCAGGATGGGAGAGAAGCACTGCATCCACCTGGTGAACGTGTCTGGTTGATGAAAATAAACGAGGCAGATCAAACTACAAATAATTCCGCCCAGACATTGGGAAACTACAACACACAAAACCCTGACAAAGATTAGATGTTTTAGAACAAATAAAAATTATACCTTTTCATGGCATCAATGATGTCCATAGAGAAGCTCTCATCCCAGCCGCAGTCGAGGAGGAAGCGGAACTCGTCCACCTGCAACAGGTAGCAGAGCGCAGATTCTTCCTGCACCCCTGACACAGCTGTCAGCTTTATAATGGATGTCATTCTTCTCCACTATAGCAACTGAAATAACAAGAGGAAAAAAGGGAGAGATTTGTCATATTTACCATTCATATAAACAGAATATACCTGTATGATTTCAATATTTGTACTAAAAAGTCAAGTTAAATACATACAAAATTGCAACACGAACACATGAATTTTCTTTGCCTGTAGGAGATAAGATTACATTCGCACTCCCAGTCCTATTAGTACGTTTTAAAGTTAAGAAACACTGAAATGGTATTTAATGGCTTTGAGGTAGTAGTCTCGAGTGATTGAAGCATCTATATGCTACGTGCAGTGGTGTTCTTACTTTAAAAAAAAAAAACCTAAATATAATTTAAAAATTAAATTAAAAAAATACAGTCCAAGTGTGTGCGCCAAGGTTTGAACTCTCCTGTTGAATGAGGGCTGGAATGTGCACAGTGCTGGTGTACAACGAAATAACTCATGCCATAGAAGTTACTTAGTTAACTGCATACAAACCCACAAGCATAACTAATTATATGTTAACAACGTAACGTGTAGAAGCAAGACCAGTTTATTACTACTAGATAACAGCTAGGTGTAGCAGTTCAGCTACACCAAATGACGTACTAGTTGTTTTGTTTTATTTTTTATAATTAGGTACGATGAACGTAGAAAAGTAAATGCCATGCCATACCATAAAAACGAATAAAGATTACAGAATTACGAATGATAGAAGAATCTAAAAATGGGTCGCTACCACGTTAGCTAGTTAACAACATCTCATTTCCCATTTACTACAAAGAACCACACTGCCTTCCACTACCGGTTCGCCATTGCTATTACTTTACGGGTGAAAGGTTATTTAGCGGTACCATTTAGTTGTGTATTTTGGAAAAGAAAATAAAAAAACAAGAAACTTGCGATTACTTTGCTTTTTTTTTTAAACAAATGAAATAAATAGAAACGGCATATTATATTTCAAAGTTATTTAATATTACTATTAAATATTTAACATAATACATATTAACTCATCCCTATGTATTTGCGAATTGGCTTCGTCCGATGTCCTCCGCCGTTACAGTTCAACCAACAGCAACTATATGTGATTGAAACGCTGTTTGCTAGTAGGGTAAGGTTAAGGAATAGGTGAGATTATTATTATTATTATTATT
>JAOVYW010002565.1:33611-47737 GCA_025775045.1 Hiodon tergisus
ACTATATGTGATTGAAACGCTGTTTGCTAGTAGGGTAAGGTTAAGGAATAGGTGAGATTATTATTATTATTATTATTTAAATAGATGGGTTTATATATTTAGCTTTCGTACACAGTGGGTTGTCACACGTTTTTGATGCTGTGTTTATTACGGGTGCATGGGTATTGTATATGGTTGCTACTGTTTATTAGTTAGTGTTCTGAAAATGGCTATCTAGCCTGCTACGTTATTATGAAACTAGAAAGTTACATGATGAGAATATGATAATTGGATTAATATTCGTCTTAGTTTTTGCCTATAATATCTTTTTCTTCTAACCAGGTTTTCAGATTGTTCTTGAAGGCTCCAAGGCCTAGCCTAGTATTCTGTCTCTTGTATTCTGCTTAGATTTTAATACCGTGCATTAATTACTTTAAAAACCACCTTTGGTGCTACGTTTACCCTTAATTTATACCTATGACGTTACTGTTTTGTACAGGTGATACTATCCGGACTAATAATAGTAATCGTAAAAACAATACTTACTAAGTAGTGGTTTAAGAACCAAATTTAAATTTAGAAATTTTACTTCACGATACTTCGTAAAAACCAAATTGTAGAAATATTTTAAATCGGCCTCAGTTAAAGTCACTAAAATATTGTTAGCGTCTTATGTTCTCTTTTGGCCACTCAACTCAAATATGTTGCATGGAATTGGTCGTCAAAATATGCTAATTTATAGGTTGCCTTAGATCCGGATTTTTAAAAGAAAAATCAATAATGGAAGCAATGTATTACAAAATATAAAGGCATTTCCAGGAAATGGAAGTAGCAGCTATAGTTAATGTAATGGGTTGTTTGTCTACGAAAAAAGCATGCCTCAGAAATACAGTTCAAACGGTCTGGATTTCATAACACGCCTGTAGTCGGCTCTATGCAGGTAAAAAAAATGCTAGTGATGTAACCGTCGTTTACCAGCTATGATATGATTATAGTATTACGTAATAGTACTATGCATTAACTTTTTAGGTACGCTAAATCCAACTAGTATTAAATTTACAGATGTCAGCCTGATTGATGCAATAAATTATTTTTATTGTGCATTTTAGGAACAATGGTGAACATTGCGTCCATACTGCGCAACCATTGGGTGAATGTCCTGGTCCCCCTTGGCTTTGTGATTGGGGTTTACATGGACAGGTTGAATGACCAGAAACTAACCGCCTTCAGAAACAAGAGCGTGTTGTACAGCAGGTAAGTGACATGGGATCATTTCTACTGAGCTAACACATTCTAAACTTATGGTTCTAGATGTAGTTTCTACCTGTTCAATTCTGTACCTGCAAATTAGGGACCATAGTACATACTTGCTGCAAATAAGGGAACTGCTAAATTTTGTCTTTATTTATTTATATATTGTTTTCAATTTTAGGGAACTGAAACCAGGAGAAGTTACCTGGAAGTGATGTTCCTTAACAGCGTCTGTAACCAGGCCTTCGTTCAGTTTTGTCTTGCAAAATTCTGTGTAAGAATGTCAATGCCAGAAGACATTTGTGCTTAGTCCTGAAAAAGAGTAATAAATTCAGATGTATTTAATAAATATAGCTGTCTTTAATGGTATTGGTATGTTTCGAATCTGTTCACCTTTAACATTATGACCTGCAAGGAGCCTAAAACTATGCTAACACTATTCTTTGGGTGATGGGCAAAATATTTAAAACTTTGGGTAAGGCACACATGGGAGAAGAATGAAGCAAAATGGGAGAACTATTTAAATCGGTCCTAAACCTTAACATTTAATGTATAAAAATAAAATAATTTTACATAGTTCTATAATTAACTTTCCTATGGTGTAAAAAGGCAGTGACTGCTTTTTTTCACACAGAAACCGGAAGGGTTTATATTACAAGCTGGATCTAAGCCATAAATATTCTAGTATTTGCAGTTGAAAATAATTTAATCTCTCTAAATTCAGAGATCAAGAAAGATTTTGAGATAAAATTTTTCGGGGGGAGTTAAAACATGTCTTCTCAAGGAAGTCTTATGTATTTAAGTTGGAAATCCAATATTTAAGCCTACCGCTGTCCACCAGTCTGAAATGGTGAGAATGCTTTTATTTGTTTAAAAAAATGCTGTCTGAAACACATGAATCACAAGTTTTATAATCTCTCATTACGTAGAGCTTCTGGATGCACTATTCCCACTCGGCTATCCTGCCTGCCAATTCAGTATTCATATTACACTTTCTACTGTAGAAATAAAAAGGAATCATATTCCATTTTATAAAGATAGGTTGGTAAAATTTAACCATCATGCAGAATGCTAAGTGTAGGCTAAGACATGGACACTGGTTGGTGATTTGCCAGCCATGCTAATACCAATTTGTGTCCTAAAAATAGTGTAAGAGGATTAGTCCAAACTCAAACTAATGTGTGTGCAAACATTCAGCCGGAAGCAGATCTATTTCTGCCTTTGTTGTTACCTATAGTCGGAAAGCTTGTGCTGTATCATTTTCATTATCAGTGGAGCAAATTAAAACAATTTCTCTGTTTCAATTAGTGAATGAATCACACCCAAAGTTAAAAAACTAAGCGTTACATTAGACACAGGGTGCTCAACTCACATTTTTGCTATAAACTTCTGGGGTCTCCTGGATGAATGATTTCAAGGGTAAGAACTGGGTTTTTGACTATGACTTAGTAACCTTGCTATGAGCAACAGGGATTATGAAAATTATTTAGCGGATAAACTTACCCACTAATAGTCCTTAAAACACAAGGCAACATTCATTTTCAGTTTTTTTTCAACTTTTTTCCTTGGACTCAAGCAAATGCAGCCTGTGACCCAATTTTTTTGTAAATAAATTAAAACTCACTTTAGAAAAGACAACAATAGTCAAGCATTACAGCTTTCAATATTTACACAACCCTTCAGAACGGACAAACTCACCACTTTCAATAACTCTTGAGGCTGCTAAATGACAGATATATACAGTAAATACATTTTAAAATGCTCCTTACAAGACAGGAAGCCAACTATTGTTTATCAGTACAAACATACCTCAATTTGTAAACTCGGTTCCAATGAGTGCAAACTGACACGGGTATGAGACTTGCAGTGTAATGCTTTTCGCTAGACATTATGAAAGTAATGACAAAACACATTTGACACTTATCAACATATTCAACAGTTTGTTTATTAAATGGGGCAGATTATTTCCATGGTAAACCTTTTGCATTTTTAGGGGCCTTTAAAGAAATTGCCCTTTGAACATTTAAATGTTACTGAAGCACTTGAACTTCCTGTTAAAGTCAAACTGATGTATAAGTAACAGTGAAATCCCAGGTCCACATCCGACAGGTGGGGATTCCTCATGAGGGCAACAGGGGCTCTGCCGTATGGATGAGACCCCTCTGAAACAGCAGCTCTGCCAGGCACACCTAGGAAAAACAAAAACAGAAAATGCATTGCAATCACTCAGCTAAACGTATGCAAAACAAAATCTCCAATGCATAAGTATGCTAAAGGACACTTGAGAAACCACAAACTGTTTATCATCCAATATATAACTTTTCATTAGCCTTGTAAACCAGGTAACAGACTTTAAATCAATTTGCATTGTCATATTTCCAAATGTACCACATAATAAAAATTTGTTCTGAGTGTATCAGGATTTCAGTCAAGGCCTGCAATAAGTTCTGCAAATTTCCAGAAAGAGAAATTTAAACTTGCCAGTTCCAGGCACTTCATAATTAAACCAGTCAGTATCACATTTATATGAATTAGCCTACTGACTAATATGGATTCTAGAGTATTCTATTACTAATGTTATTCAGCTTGGATATCACCACGATTAAGAACTGAATGTCACAAATATGTGACACAGGAAAACCAAGGTAGTTCTGGCGATTGCACTTTTTTGACAGCATTTATGAGGATTTATAGAAAATTTACTTTCTTTCTTAACTGTTAAAATCAGTGTCACCGGTTTACGAGCTATCATATTTTAGCACCTAATGTTACACAAGGAAGTCACCACAACAGCCTGGTCTCGACTGACTACACACGCTAGTCTCCACGTCAGCCTGGTCTCGACTGACTACACACATGCTAGTCGCCACAACAGCCTGGTTTCGACTAACGTTACACACGCCAATCTCCTGCAACAGCCTGGTCTCGACTGACTACACACGCACTAGTCTTCTGCAATAGCCGGGTCACGACTGACGTCACACACACTAGTCTCCACAACAGCCAGGGCCTAACTTGCATTGAAAGTAATTAAATGCTCAAGCCATTACTGTGAGATTTAATTTGACAAGGTTCAATAGTTTAAAAATTTTTTTTTAAAATTCTGAATTGTTGCAGAAGGTGCACAACTGACACGATTTCCTGTTCACCGTGGGTTTCTTGTCTGACAATAATGGCCTTACATAGAAGTATGTGGTCTGGGGGAACAGTACCTTTTCCTGAAAGGAGTCACATGGCAGACTGCCCACAGACACAAACCTAGGGTAGGAATGGATCAGGAAGTCCATGGCATCGGTGTGCTGCAACAGTGGGCGCAAATATACAAGCATGAGTGGTGGCCTAAACCAAAACACTTCAGCCTTTTACATACACACTCAAATGGCACGACAGTACACAAAACAATACATATTCAATCAATTATACAGCAATTCAATGCACACAAAGTTCAGTTTTAATCACTCTGGGAAACACGGCCACACTGTCAAATATACATGCCCACATAAACAGTACAGTATTTCAAGTTTGTGCTTTAAGCAATGCAATTACACTAAATAACCCATGAATACTCCACAAAAACAAATGAAAAACTATTACACTATCATAAGGAAAATATGGCTAATCCCCAGAATCCTTCATCCTGAATTCAGCAGGTACTCAAACGGGAGAAAGTGATATTAAATGTGATGCTCTTTTTCAAAAACTAAAGCATGCCTCAGTTTTACAGTAGGCAGAATATCCTAACTCTCCCCTTTAGAGAAAACAACCAGCAGATCTGAGTTCCATCTAACTGAACCCGCTGAGAAAGATTTCAAGGAAATTGAAAGTCATTTCATTTTATAAAAAGCACAATTCAGCCATTCAAGAAACTGGATAACTATCCATGGTATAAACAACTTGCATGTAACCGATTAGAAAGTGTGTCTTTTCACCATAAAACGGGGAAGGAATGGAACCACTTGTCAAAATATCTTACCTCAGCTTTAATTTCAAAGCTCTTGGGCTCCTCCTTGTGGTAAACTCTAGAGTTGTCTACAGTGTGATATATACAGACAGTTTCTCCCTCACTGCATACCCTGAGGGGAAAGCAGAACATTTATAGGTTGAAAGAGCTCACATAAGCTTATAAGGGTAAATACCCATACAATGTTGGGCTTCATGTATTATGCTTTACTTAGTACGTTTGGTCACTACATTGGTATGACAAGGGTATAAAAAGATGCAAGTTGGTAAACAAAACAAAAAAATAGCTATTGAGAAACATGAAATACATTACGAAGACTTAATCCAAGGCATAATTCTTAGTTAAAAAGTAGTGAAAAAAAAGAGATACCAACGTGCTTTTTTTACTGCATACCATCAATCATCCCGTTAAACACTATATTAAGCCATACAATGGGTGAGTACCTGGCGACTCCATCCCGCATCAGTCTAATTCTGGTCTGACTCTTCATGTGGAGGGTCACGTCTCGAGGCCCTGCCCCCTCCCATCTGGCAGGGGCTCCCAGCACACTGCAGGCCCGCTCCTCTGGAAAGAGAATACATTATTTTTAGACTGTGAGGCCACAAGAGATACTCGCAGGGCAAGTTTTCACAGAGAATCTCTACCCAAGAACCATACTAGGGTAAAGTACCATTTAAATTTTATTTTTGTGTGCATTACTGGTAGACAACGAAAACCAGATGGAATTTACTCACTTGCATAAATCTGACCCTTTTATAGCTACATAGCTGTTGATGTCATTCAAGCTAAAAATCCACCCTAAGACCATAACAGCAGTTCCCATCCTGGATTTGACCTTGTTACCTTCTGGTCTTAACCGCTATGTCACCAACAGAAGTCTGAACTATATAAAGGCGAATTAAAACGGAGTGTGTTACATGCCTTAATGTGCCACAGTCAAGTGGAACTGAACTGAGGAACGTTAGGCCACTGTGGAGGTGTACCTGTGGTGAGTGCCGGAGGCAGGCAGTCATGCAGGAACTCTTTGGCTTTCTGGTCCACAGCAGCGTCCACAGGGGCAAAGTCCACCAGCTTCTTCATCAGGCCCAGTGCACGTGCAGTGAACTGTCTCCTGCGTGGATCCTCCTTGTGAGACAGTGAGTCAGGCAAGGGAGCTGATTAAATTTTCCCAAGATTTTCACCTATTGTCATGTAGTTGCATCAAGTGACGCACATGAAACCACTGACCTTGTCAGAGTTTTGAACTCCCATGTAGGTGAGATAATCCAATGGTAACCCCCTTCTGAACTCAACATCCTCTTCTATTGCCATTTCCAGGGCGGCAGGGACAAGCTGTCATTTAAAAGGCATTGCAAATAGTATATATTAGTGAGAGAGAACCAGTCTTCTCCGAGACCATTCAGCAAGTTACAACACGAACGTATCTGAAAATAAGCAACAGTGGAGTAAACTAAGCTCAGGAAGAACACCTTGTATAGCAGGTCCCCCCAGCTGTTCCTCTGGTAAGAGGAGATGGTGACGTGGAGGGAGTGTGCGTCGGGCATGCAGTTCCCCTGGTGGACAAACCCACGGGGGAAGTAGAGAAGATCTCCTGCCTCTAGCACCACCTCCAGTACGGGCTCCCCTATCTCCGACTGACTGAAGTTAGCTGGAGGAAAATAAGAAACCCTTCTTAGGCTACGGGGACAGCATCTAAAAAGATTAGTATGACCTGTTTCTATCCCAAAAACATAATCTTCAGTGTTTAAAACCACCGTATATAAAAATAATTGTCTTGCATTTAGAAGAAAAGACGATCTCACTTGGCAGTGAAAATAAATGCAGACCAATTAATTTGTTAATCTTCCAGAACTGGTTAAACAATACACTGCACTGAGTACCATAATTATTCAATGTAAGTTTTGATTACGTGAGCAAGGTTTGATGTAGAAAAATATTTATTTTAAGGGCTAGTTTCATATGGTGCGTACAGTTGTGTAAGATAGTAGGGACGTGTGGGCAAATACGGAGATTTCACAAACCATCACTGTAAATAACTAAATCTAATATGTCATCGTATTCTTTGACTTACTAAATAGGTAAATCACCAAACAGTATATCCAAGTCTGGACATTACATCATTAGTGGGTCTCATCCCTCTTGCATCAGGTGGAGAACTGGAACTTAGCACACATTTTACAGCCACAACATCTACCATGACCCGTGTGTGCACTACACACATAGCAGCAACCAAGAGCGTTTAGCAGGGTGGCTGACAATACTTACGACTGGAAACCAAGGGCAGGACTTCATCTTCTGACCTGCAAAACAATAAGCAATGCGTTCATTTCCAAAAAAGTCACCACAATATTCTGATGGATTTGTAGCCTTTAACATCGATACTCTGGACAACACAGTTGGAGACACCAATTGAATCCTTACAAAATGAGAAGCTATTTACCTAATGTTACCAGATGGTAAATGTTACCCCTATTTTGTAAAGAATATTTAAAGGTTTTCCTTTTGTCCCGTCATTACTCACAAACCTGGGATTGTAAACTCTCCAGTGCTTCTTCCCCTCCAGCTGGACCACAAATGCCTCAATGTCATCATAGTGCGGAGCAAAGCCCTGCATTCCTGCTGGCGTCAGGTACCTGGACACATATGTAGAAGTGACTCCATCATCGGGTAAACAGATGCATTTAATTTAATCACAGTCTTCCAAAAGACTGGGCACTGGTGGAATGATTTTTCCCCAAACGAGGACAGAGGAAAGAGAGGAAAATAGAGGCAGTGAGCAGAATTCGGTACGCTGTGACAAAACACGTGAGAGCAGTTGCCTGTGGTTGTAAATTTCCAGAATAAACGAGGAAATGTTACTTCCTGTGGGTAAGCGTTGCTTTGTTCATAAGAGCCCTTTACAAAGTGATAATTGCATCTCCTTCTGTGTAAGGGAAATTATTTTTTATCAGTGCAGCTCATCGGTCCAGGGAATATAAATACTGCTAATGAACCGATTGGCACCATGAGGTTTATGAGCTATAGTTTAGTCAAATTAAAGTTGTTGAATGTCACAAATTTATTTTATGCAATAGTATACTTCAATAATTCATATTGTCAGGTGGGTAACAGACATTTCAGTTTCAAAGTCAACAGCTTTGACAAATACTGGCTACCATCAAAAAGGGAGGAAGATAAGCAATTATCTACAAACTGATTTGGGGCTGTGAAAAACTTGAAATCTGCCAGTAAAATCTATTAATCCTGGAGACAAGGAAATTTAAATTATATGAGAAAAAACCCAATGAAGGCATAGCTACATTGTATGTTCTGCTTTAGAATTATGTAAACATGCTAAACCTATCACATATTTTCAAAGTAAAAAATCCAATGATTCTCTGAAAGGTGAAAAGGATGGGAATAAAGCTATTGGTGGAGATGAACAGCTAAATACGGATTATTAAAAAGGGACGAGTCACTTTTCACTTTGCTCTCAAGGCTCAAATAGAAGACCAGAAATGATCAGGCTTAGTGCCGACACAGTGTATAAAGGGCACTCACACATTGGCTCCTGCCATGCTGCAGAAGTGCTCCTGAAGGATGGACAGCACGTTCCACATAGCGGCAGAGAAAGCCTGGGGGTTTAGCATGCGCAACGAGCAGCCACGCTGCAGAAGGGAGATGAAAGATGAGGGTGAGAAACAGATCAACATGTTTAATAGGAGGAGCAGTGGAGCGCCCATACTACCACATGTTCTTAGATCCCGGGGCTCCGTTGCAGATGATCAGCCACATGACAGTACCTTGTAAAAGTCCCAGACAGTGAAAGGCAAAGCCCTGCCGGGAGGATTATGTGTCTCCCGCTTCCCGTTTGTGTAGCTGGTGACATCAAGGTTGACTCCAAACTGAACTTCATCCTGAGAAACGGCTACATGTCAGCGCAAATTTTCTTAATAATGTACCTGAAACATTTACATAGTCACGTGATGGCATTGGCTCTTTTAGCAGGCACAAATCTCCTTCGAACCAGCTGTTGTTTTGGACCAAATTACTTGCGGTATCCAGCATACAGCAAATTAAATGAACTTTTCCAAGGACAGATTTTTAATGTTATGTTAAATATATGTTGAAACTTCAGTAAAATTGCACAACAGTGCAGCGTATTATTCAGCAACTTTTTTTACCAGATAAAATAAAGAATCAATTTTAATAACATTGGTCTGGCCCTATGACAAGCGATCAAATTTTAAATACTGACCTAAGCTCATCAGAGTCACCTGAACTTACCTCTCTCAGAATCCTGTCAAACTCTGCAGTAGAAAAGAGTCCTGCATAATATTCTGGGTTCTGACGTTTTATCAAAGCTGGCTTTTTCTCCCATGTCTCTCTGCAACCAAGATGGAGTAATTCAAGTCAACTACACAAACAACATCCGAAATGCAGTAATCTGATCCATTCGCCATTTTTTACAGTTACTTCCATAATTTGTCTATGTTTAAATTAAAAAAATATACAAGCACACAGCATAACAGGACATAATTTTCCCATTTAGACATTCATGAGGTCAGCCAAGGATGAAGTACAACCAGTGCTAGACTGCCTACCTGAAAAAACTTGTGGCAGGGAGGGGGTGGATTAGCCACTCAAAGAGCCTGCTGGCCCTCTCTCTACTGTTGTGAATTTTGGCCAAGTCTGTTAGCAGTGTTTCCAGGGGCAGGCTTTCCACGACCACATTGCTTTTCAAAGGACACTCAACCTCCATACCAGAAAAAAAAGGAAAAAAAAGACACAGCTCTAGTTACAAAAACTACAAAGATTTATTAACATGTTTACCAAGTTCCACCGCCGCACAGACTACCAACAGCTTAATTAAATATGAATTCGGATTAAATACATTTTCTCTTAAAGAATAATTAGAAAATGACCAAACAAGGAACAGATGACAGTCCAAAAAGTATATCACAGCAGGAACCAAGAGCATCGGAAACAAAATATTCAGTTACATTCGGAAAAGAAGTCTCACCTCTGATGGTTTTACCAATAACTTCTCTTCTCTCTGAGCATCTTTGGAACCACCCGCGTCAGGCTGCTTCCTTTTAGCCTTCCTAATCGATTTTGTGGGTTCAACAGCAAGTGTCTTTCGTTTCTTATTTTTAGCTGAATCCTGTAAAACAACACACAAGAAAAATAATTTTACACCGAAACATGATATTACATTATTCGGTCGAGGTTTCAGCAAACCGTTTTTATGTTCGTTTTTTAACTTTAAACTGTTAACGTCAAAGTTTTTATATTATTTAAAAATAATTATTAACAAAGCCTAACGAATATAGAAATTGCGAAATCCGACAACTGTCTTTCTAGTAACGTTACTAGGAATCATTAGACTCTATTAGAAATTATTAGCTCGACATTTCTATTTAAAAATATATATATATTTCAAAACTCGGTTGGTATTGATCTAAATAGGAGCACGTGTTTAATATGGTATAAACAACAATCTCAAAACATTTCAGGTACACACCTGAAACTGAGGTGCGTTATTTTCTAAAACCGTTTGATATATTGCAAAAGCTGAAACACGTGGTTTCTCCATGGCTCTGGTACTGCTGTGTACATACGTCATCAGACAGAGACAAACTCTGCACGCATGTTATGACGTTCCACATTCTGCTCAGTGTTGCCAGGTAGCGGGTTTTTACGCACAATTGGTCTGAGTTGAAAAAGCAGTCGCGGGTAAAATTACAGAGCGTAATTTTACGGTTGCGTTTTTTGGGGGGGATTCTTTCATAATGTGCCTCGAAAACAGAAATATTTCGTTGTGAACTAAGAAAATAAAATTGTATCGTTTCTTTAAGGGTCTTGAACCCCTGAATGAATGCCTGGCAACCCAAGGACCGCTGCAGTGAGTGAGTTGAAGGGCGCCTTTTTGACTGCACTGTTACGCCCACATCTGCGAAAGGCGGCGGTACCTTGGTAGCAGTCAGTGAAAGTGTGAAGTGTTGGTTGGACTGTGGATGAACAGTCAAGCAGCATTAAAAATGGCAGGTAAATGGGGCAAATACGGAATGAAATATTGCAAAGAATGGTATACAGAAAAATTATTAATGGAATGTGGAAAGTGTTCCAAAGGATGCTCAAATATTGCAAATTTGAAATTAGAGCTCACCACAGTGATCTATTAGCTCATGCTGCAACTGAAAAACATTTTTAAAATGCTGCTCCTTTTTCAAATGCCAGAACTTTATTTGACAGAGGCAGTTCCTTTCCAAGAACTATTGTTGCAGTAAAGGAGGCAGAGTTGAATCTGGCTGCTCATGTTGCAAAATATTAAAGAGAACATGTTCTTTTTTCCTTTATTGTATAAGGGTTGTGTGGAAAAAAAGAGAATAGTCTAAAACTCTTGCTTATAGAAATCCAAATTTATGGATGGCTAATTCAGTTGAACAAATGTGTTATTCATATTTATCAGATTTTAAAAGAATGTATCATGCAAAGTACTTCAAAGATTGTAAAATTAAAATCAGATTGATTTTCTGAAACATATATGGACAAATTATACAAACCAAGCAAATTACTACATTTATTTAGGGCCTACTACATTTTAGCCTAGCTGAAACCATCCAAATTGGATTTAAAACAAATAAATCAAAAGCAATGGTAAACATTTATTTTAAGGCTTTTTGTGGAAATCCAGCAGCTGTCTCTGATTGGATGGGAAAAAATCTGGCTACTTTTCATTCCTTTTGGGCGGGTTTTGAATTGTCATTGGGCTTGACTTTTTTCTTGGTCTGGCAACCCTGATTCTGCTCCTCTTTTTCTTTTTTTACGTGATGGGCAGTCCGGTTTTGTTTTGTTGATTAAGTTGGTACTAACTTAAGAATGTCGGGCTTAGAACAAGGAAAAAGTTGCAATTGAGGAGTTTGACATTTACTTTTCCATTTAAAGACAATTTGCAATTCAGCAAGTGCTCAATTTCTGGTAATCCAGGCAGCTGCCAATCCAGTCAGACATCCTTCTTCATTGTGCCCACGCAGATTTTGGCAGATATTCCCTGGAGCCACATGTTTCCTCCAAAGTGGCTCCAATTGTCATGCTACTAATAATGCTAACTAGTAATATATTTACTGAGAAAAATGGTGACGTGTTCAATACTTATTTCACCCGCTGTATCTTTCTTATCAGTATTAAGGGATGTGAACTGAATATTTAAAATGTTTCTTGTTTGTTCAACAATCAGTAAGCAATAGCAAAAACTGTAGCTAAAATAACACCACACATAGTTATTATTTTTATTATTATAAAAACATTTAAACCCTGGCGTCTGCTTCATTTTAAATTGCAAATAAGTGGTTATTAAGTACGGTGTGAATCGAGCATACAATAAAAATAAATATAAATGTGCATGGTGGTTAGTTAAAAAGGTGCTAAATGTACAGCTAGGTAGTTGGAAATCAGACAAAAACTTCTTCGTCAGTTATTCTTTATTTTACCACATCTCTTAGTAATCATATTTGTGTTATTTATTTATTATAATAATAAGATAAAAGGCACACATATATCATCTAAAATCAAGAGGCGTGCAACCTTGAAAAGTTGGTTCAGTGGTGATGCAAATAATCAAATAATAATCTGTTGTAGTTAGGGTTGGGGTTAGGGCTAGTTGTCGATCCACCCTATTTGTCTTTGATGTTATCCTATAAGAAAGCCATGTCTGCCTGTATGCATCAGAGATGCTTTTGTAGACTCAGGAACTCTGCTGTAACCATCTCTCCATTCCAGAATGATTTGTATGTTTATGTGTTTGTAATAAAACCAGACTCAACCTGAAGGGCTCCTATTAAGAGCGAAGAGCTTTTTTCTTCAATATACCAGATATTTTGTTGTAAATTAATCTACAGCTTGTTTTTGTTTTTGTGGAAGAATATTCTTGAGGAAATGCTCTGTACCTTGGAAATATAACACAACGTTTCCTGAAGTGTTTAATTGCCCCTTTTTGTGTGTTTAAAGACAACTCGTCCCAGAGGGGAGTCAGGACGCCAGACCCCTAAGCAAATAGCACCTTGACTATTGTTCTTAAACATCCTGTGAAATCCATTTATCCTGTATGTAAATTGTCGACCCACCCTTGATGTTATCCTGTAAGAAAGCCAGGTCTGCCTGTATGCATCAGAGATGCTTCAGTAGACTTAGGTACTCTGCTCTCTCTGTAACATCTCCGGAATGTGTTGTATATTTTCTTGTGTGTTTGTAATAAATCCAGACTCAATCTGAAGCTTTCCCCAAACTGAGCAAAAACCTTTTTTCTTCAGTAGTTTCCCCAATGTTTTTTTTCTTGCAATATGTACAGTTAATGACATTGTTGTTTCTATTGAAATTCTCTGCCACGTTGGCATTTCTGCACCATTATTATCAAATTGTATTTGTTGAAAATATTGCCCAGACCAATGAGATGTCACCTGAAAGTCAGACAGGAATTTGGATTTGACCAAAATATCCTTCAAGTTTGGATTTTTTCTATATGCAGATATTGTTGGAAAATTCGATTCAAATATCGATAATAGAGAAATGGTCGATGTACACATTTCTGAAAAAGCATTTCCTCCCATTCTGCCATATAGATATAAACAGCGAATTTATTTCCCATTGCTGTGCCTTGTTTCTAATAGTTGCCATACATGGTAAGGCCGAGAGGGGTTCTTCTCAGATGTGTTCTTTAGTGCCTTCATCCGAAAATCCATATTTAAATTTGTATATACGGTATACTGTAAATACACCTTTAGTGGTGGTTGCGGTTTGTTCCATAATCTAAAACAGAAAACAAACAAACGAATTTAAGAAGATTATATCGCCGGACCAGCCGAAGAAACAACTGCGGCGAGTATGGCTTCAGAATTTACTCTGCTGTGCACACAGTGCGACATGTTTTTAGTTAGCTCCGTCAATATTAGCGGTT